>OX578149.1:12485675-12629710 GCA_951213105.1 Amaurobius ferox | reverse complement strand
ATATGGGAATACACATGTAAACATTGCAGCATAGCGCTTTACAAGTTGTATTATAAATTATTTTTGCTTTTAGCTTTTTAATCTGTTCACTAAAATGATAATAAATTTTTCAAGTTTTATAATATATATATGTATATATATATGTATATATATATATATGTATATATATATATATGTATATATGTATATATATATATATATATGTATATATATATATACATATATATATATATATATACACACTATATATATATATATATATATATATATATATATATATATATATATATATATATATATATATATATATATATATATATATATATATATATACATATATATATACATATATATATATATATATATATATATATATATATATATATACATATACATATATATATATATATATACATATATATATATATATATACATATATATATATATATATATATATATATATATATATATATATATACATATATATACATATATATATATATATATATATATATATATACATATATATATATATATATATATATATATATATATATATACATATATATATATATATATATATATATATATATATACATATATATATATATATATATATATACATATATATATATATATATATATATATATATATATACATATATATATATATATATATATATACATATATATATATATATATATACATATATATATATATATATATATATATATATATATATACATATATACATATATATATATATATATATATATATATATGCGTATATATATATATATATATATATATATACATATATATATATATATATATATATATATATATGTATATATAAAAGGTCATATGTATATATAAAAGGTCATGAAGGAAATCGTGTAGGGAGTATCGGTTACCGGGAGCGTTTGCCATGGCGGAAAAAGCTTTAACCGGAGTGCTGGGGGTCGCAACTCCCCCCGGCCGGTACTTCTGTCACACATCTAGAATCTGTACGAGTACATTGCTACTTGTCCTTTTTGGGAATTACATATATATATATATATACATATATATACATATTATATATATATATATATATATATTATATATATATATATGGGTACAGTACCCAGAAGAAAGCCTGGACAGGTTAATTAAAAACATCAGGTAGAAGCCTAGAACAGTGCCTAAAGAAGTCTGACTTCTATCATGCACTGTACCTTGGGGATCCGCGACATGATAGTTTGTGTAAATTTTCTTAAAAATTGAAGTCATTTATATTACGCATATAACAACTTTATTTAATAATGTATGTTGCTTTAGCTTTGAGCATAGTCGAATGTATCAAAAATTGGGTCCGTTAGTTCTGTCTTGTGATCAATACTATAAGCGTACAAAATTTCAGCCTTCTTAGTTACCGGAAGGGGGTGGCTTCTAGAGGATCTGAAAGAAATTTTGTCCTCCCTCCGTTTTATCCACCCCTAATGGAGAAGTAAAGCATGCGGTTACATTAAGTTATGCCTTGCGGTCGATATTACAAATATGCAAAAATTCAGCCTTTTACTCATCAGGAGAACTTTTTGAGAGTTAGGTCATACTTTCTGAATCCCCCTAGTTTTGTGCACCCCTGATCCTGGTGAAATCGAAATTCCATCTCAATTAAGATCTGTCCCGTGGTCGTTACTATAAGTCTGTAGAAATTCAGCCTTCTAGGGCACCGGGTGGCTTTCGCAGGGTTTGAAAATATATTCGGAAGATATTCACTTTCGACTCATTCCGATTCGATTCACTTTCCCAGTCCCTTAAGGAAGGGGGGGGGGGGGTTCGGAAATCCGGCTCCTTCAAGTTTTGTCCTGTTTTTTCTACTACAAGAGTACCAAGTCAACAGGGTTCTGAATAGGTTTTGAAAATTAAAACAGACGTTAGACGATTATTATGCAGATTTTTTACTTTTACACTCATTATAATAAAAAAATAAACGTAAGAATATAGAATAGAAATACATGAGAAAGTCCAATAGAGACTGATATTCCAGATATTTTTTTTTTATCGTAATTTTCGCAGGCAAAAAAAAAAAAAAATACTCATCGGTCCACTTGAGGAAAACGATTTGAACCACCCGTCACGTCACGTTCAAGCAACAATAATTGAACCGGTCGGATCGTTGATATACACTTTTCCAACGAACTTATCTCACATCCCAACGGACCCCACTCCCACCCACTTCGCTGCGGGCCTCTCACGTCCCCATCTCCGCAACCGTCCGCATCCTCCCCGTCCGCCCTCCGTCAAATGTAGTAAAAAAAAATATTAATAAAAAAGAAAAACCTGAAAAATCAAAAAAATGCAGCTGCCGCGAGTTCCACCACCGACAGACATACATGGAACAGTAGAAGCACACGAGCCTGTCTGACAGGTAAACCAACCGGCCTCGCGTATTTTTCTTTTTTTTTCCCTCTCTCTTTTGCTTTTACACCGACCACAGGTTGATCTCTGTGTCCATGCCAGTTGCGGATTGCTAACACAGACTGTGCATAGCGTTCTGTCGTACCTGCATTTTGGATTACTTGTATTTTGGTGGATTGTGCTCAGGATGGGCGATGTGGATTATTTGGATTACCTTGGATATGTCCTGGGATAAATACTAATACACCATGTACAGGTGAGGTGGATGTAATTTGTTATTTGTTCTGTTTGCTGTTGTTTATTACGATTATTTGGTTTTTGAGGGACCACTTAATATAAAAGACTTATTAATTATTAATATATATATATATATATATATATATATAATTAATATGTACTAATTAATATAATAAGCTCGTTGATATAAAACTAATATTTAAGCTTGTTACAGATAGAAAAATTAACATACTTAAAAATTAATTCACGATTTTTTTTATATGCTTTATTTTTTTTTTAACAATATGTGTTGCTTTGCGTCAAAAATAGTCCTCTTAATCAAAAATTGGCTCAGCTGGGTTCTGTCCTGTACTTAATACTATCAGTGTGCAAAGTCTCAACCTACTGGGTCGTGAGGGGGGGGGGGGGTCTGGAGCGTCTGGAATAACTTTTCGATATCCATACACTTTTTACGGCTCCCTGGAAATGTCGAAAATCCGGTTTCGTTAGTTTTTGTTTTTATAGTCAATACTAAGTATTCAGAGACTCATCCTTGTAGGTCATCTAGAGAGGGCTTCTGTAGAGTCTGGTTGTAAAACTTAATGGCCCCTTTTTTCTCCACCCCTGGGGAAAATTCGAAATTCCGGCTCCGTTAGCTTCTGCCTCATGACCGATACTATATGCAATAAAACCTGGTTAAAGGAACCACCCTTGAGACTGAGAAAATTGGTCACATGATGAAAAGGGTGGTGGTCACTGTATGAAAATGGAATGGTCTCTTTCGGAAAAATGGTCACTCGAGCCAGGTGGTCAGTATACTAAAGTGGTTCCTTGACCAGGTTTGATTCAAACAACCCACAAAGATTTAGCCCTCAAGGTCACTGGTGAAACTTCTGGAGAATCTGAAAATACTTCTTTTTGATAAAAATATCGTTTTCTGCACACACACCCTCGGGAGGAAATTAAAAATATGGCTCCGTAAGGATCTATCCCGTGGTCAATGTATGCAAATATTCAGCCTTCTAGATTACTCGGGGAGGGCTTTTGGAGAGTCTGAAACGATTTTTCAAAAAGCCCTCTCATTTCCACCCCCATTTCAGCCCGACCGTCCAAATAGTTGCTCAAGTCCTCAGGATGAGTCGGACGGTCTGGGTTTTCAACCCCCACTCCAGGAAGAATCGAGAGTTAAGAATTGGTTCCGTTAGGTTCTGTCCCGTTTTCAATATTTTAAGCGTGCAACGATTCATTCTTCTAGGTCACCAAGGACTTCCAGAGGGTCCAAAAATCCAAATCACGTTGAACAATTATTATGTAGAAAGTTCGTTTTACTATTTGAGCCAATTTTATCGAATGTTTTGGTGCAGCGTCATGAAAAGATTAACGCATTTTTAAAAAAAAAAAGTATTTTTGTATTCATAAAATCCTCCAATAAAGTAAAGTCACAATGCTCGAAAGCACACCACCCATCGACCATCATCTGTGGACCAAGTAATACTCTTTTACTGCACTACAGAGCAGCAAGGACATTTAACTTTGAAACCGCCTGTGTTATATAGGACTGATTTCGATCAACAGAATACCCAAACATGTAACATATAGTAAGTTTTCGAAATAATGAGAAGTATGTGACATTCTTATTTTATTAAATATTTAATAATAAAGAGAAATGGGTTACATTCTTATTTTATTAAATAGTTAATAAAGAGTTTTTTCATATTTAAAAAAAAATATTTTGTTAAGTTTTCTAGAAAACACGACATAATGTTTATTGTTCCATAATAATGGCTAGAGGACGATATAATGTTCTTCTTTATTTCAGCGGGATTGAAACATATTTCAATTGATATTAAGCTTGACAATGTACTGCTCGAGGGGTTATTTACCCCCTCCTCCCGGGGGGGGGGGAGGAGACTAATGACGTCACGAACACAAAAATTCTATCGCGGTGTTTTTTTTTTTCACTGAAGTGATTGAAACTGTTAAATTTCATGATCATTGGGCCATAAATTACTCCTTTTACGCATAATTATGTCAAATTTTCTCATATGCTACCATGTTAAAAAGATATATATATTTTAATCAATTTCGAAGCTTTTGCTTGAATTTCAAAAAATTTTAATCTAGTTCTAGATATTTTGTTAACAAAGCAGGATATAAAGTTTGGTCAAAATCCATTTAGTATTTATGGGAGCTATTGTGTGCCTAAGAAACGGACCACAAACAAACAGACATCACTCTAAAAATACTCAAACCGTGTTCAAGAGGTCTTAAAACATATATTTCATCAAAATCTTAAAAATCGAAATTTTTCATGGAAACAATACGTTCTCTATACTATATTCTAAGGTATGAGAAAGTAAATATTGCAATATCTCAAAAACGACGCATATTATTGTCCATAATATAAGTTTTTAAATAAAAAGATGAAATTCGCTTTAAAATACACAAGAATTTCCCCACGGACAGACGGACGGACATCACTCTAAAATAGCCGAAACGTGTTCAGGAGCTCCTAAAACATGTATTAACATCACTATCTCGAAATCGAATATTTTTGTGAAAACAAAACTTTATACTATATTTAATTGTATGAGAAAGTAAAAATCAGATGCGTGACTTTCAATAACTTTACTAATGCAATGACCTAATGCAATGACTTTACTCATTTCACAGCGAATTAATGGTGCACGAACTCCAGAGCACCATGATTTTGGCATTGAATTAACTCCGCGTCAATTAAAATGGAACTCTTTTGATAAAATACGAGTCCGAACAGAGTGAGTTATTCATACCCACATGCAAAATCCTCATCAAAATGTAATTAACTCTTAGTGAATATCCCTTGAAATAAATGAGTATAGGCAAATTCTTATGCGTTAAAATAGAAAGGGAATATATAAAGTAACTAACTTCTTTTGTGAATGAAATAAACTTAGATCTCAAGAATGATGTTAAGAGGTTTGTTGCATAATATTGAGTACGGGAAATGAACGTATTGGATACTTGCTACTTCTTATAAGAACTATAGCGGTAGCTAATGTTATATTCTTGTATTATACTGAGGGTTTTTTTAACACTTTCCAATATTGTTGAAAAGTGTTTATAACTTTGTTCATTCTGTCTGTATGTCCGTTCGCACTGTAACTGTCGTACAGATGACTTTATCAAAATGAAATTTTAGTATGTTGTTGAGACTGTCTGTGGGACATATGGGAATGAAAATGAATAATATCACCCAATTAGTTTCGTATTGAACCGTCACCTCCGAAAGCTACCGGGGGTGACGATTGAACCCGGGTTGAAAACATGATATTACATTGAACCCTATGGGACCCAATTTTTCAAACATTTTTTGAGCGGAATTAAAATTCACCAATTGCTTCGAAAATTTTTGGAAATATTTAAATTATCACGTAAAATGTGTAAATAAATTTCAGAAGAATATGTTAGGTAATATTTTAAATGAAAATTGAAGTAATAATGACACCCATATTATATGGAGAAATCACGTGACTCATTTTAAAATAAAATATGGCATCTATTTTTTGCTTGTGTAAAAATCGTGATGTTTAAAGATTTTTTAAATTTACATTTAGTATTGCATCCGTTCTAAAACCGCTTTATTTTTACATATTATCTAAATTCTGTGCCAAGTCAATTACAATATTTTTTATTTTAATTGATCATTAGGATTTGATTGTTCCTACAATGAAGCCTCATTTCTATAGCATACAGAATGTAAACAAATAAAGCGATTGTAAGATGAGTTATATAAGAATTGCTGAATTATTTTCAAGCAAAATTACTTAGCTTTGGAGTCTAGAATATAAATGATATGAATGAAATACTCATTGATTTTACATAGCGAAGCAGACGATTTATAGCATTGCCTTTTTTATTGAAGTTTTAAGTTTCCAAGTATAATAAATTATTGCAGTACTGTGATAATTTAAAAAATATCAGTGCTGAAAGTATCGCATTTTAGAGCTATTTAAATAAAATTGCATTTTCAGTTGGAAAGTGTTTCATAATAAATGCTTTATGCATGATTTATTTTTCTTGTTTAATTTATTTTATAAATATATTTGGAAAACCGGGTAATATATCGAGAACAACTCATGTTATCGTTGTTAAAGCCTGCGTGATTTGTTTTCAAATGAAAATTTATGTATAATATGAGTATTTATTTTACTTTATGAATGAACCTGATATTTTTAACGACATTTTTCAAAATTTCATTCGAAAATAGTGCAATATTTCGGTAATGGTCCATGCTAGTGTTCTAATTAAGATGTATATCATTTTGTGAACTATAATGAAAAATGACGTATGAAGTAGTAATCTATTTATCATTACTAAAAATCTTAATAAAGATAGATTATTATATGATGAATAGATTATAATGATAAATATATTATGTTTTTATTTATTAATAATTTTTTGAAAAAATCATTTGAAAATTCGTCTGCTCACGTTAGACTTACGGACACACATACACGTATTTAAACACACACATACATACATACACACATACTTATACACACAAACATAATTACACACAAAAAAAAATTACACACATACAAATACAATAGCCACACACACATACAAATACAATAGCCGTCCGTCCAAATAGTTGCTCAAGTCCACTGGATGAGTCGGACGGTCTGGGTTTTCAACACATACAAATACACATATACTTACATACACACATACAAATACACATATACTTACATACACACATACGTACGTACACACACATACTTACACAAGCACAGCCACACATTTACTTACATACACATATACTTACACTCACACGCACTTATACGCACAGACATCACCTCAAAAATGTTAGGTTCGACTTCAGGGATGATCGTCGAAAACTGGATTTCAAATTTTCGACTCCGTCACGATACTTTTCCTGTACATTATACTATGTATATAGGTAAAGTAAATAAGTATTGTCTTAAAAAAAAAAGAAAATCGCTGGAGTTCTACAAATCCATTACAGCCGACCGGCTAAACGTGTTTCGGTTAGAGATCTCTCTTTGGCTCTGAGAATAAGACAAAAGCAACAGACGCAATATGGGGAGCTTTACTTCTTCTCAATTCGAAACAATATTTCACTTTCCGTGGATCACCATTAGATAAAGAATTTCGTCCTGTCGAGCTCCCCCTGCTACAGAACAATCGGTTAAAGCTTGTTGAAGCAGGGAAAAAAAAATATTTTCTGAATTGCTAGATTTATAATCGAGGACGGTACTGGTTCGGTTCTTTTTGTTTATTTTTATAGTTGATATCTGCGAGCATATAAATAAAACTGAAAATGTATTTGTTTGTTCGAATTTTGATGAAGAACGTTGATGAAGATTTCAATGCGTAGTCTTGGTATGGTCTCACTTAAAATTCAGGCGTTTTTCTGTCTGCCTGTCTTTATATCCTTCGGGTCGATTCCTCACTTTGAGCGTGACCCAGTCGTTATCGGAACCTAAAAACAAACGAGGCCCGATTATTATTTGAGTCCTCATTTAAATATGGCATGATCGTTATATTAGAGTCACTCAGCGAGAGTGACCTAGCCGATTTTTGAGCATCTCTACGATAAATGCAATTCATAATCCGATAATGTGACCCGATCGTTTTTTGTACCCCTATCTCTAAAGATCTTTATAAATTAAGGAAATAAAAAAAAAACGTTTTAATATGCAGACAATATTACAAGAATGAAAATTCTGTATTTTTTGCACGAAATGCAGTAAAATCTCTATATATACTGATTACCAAGTATCCATCCGTCTGTGTCTGTCTGTCACACCAATTTTAGGCACTACCCGTATAGTTAGAGATTTGAAATTTGGTACACTGGTCAATCGTAACCCCCTTAGAAAAATCGAATCTCTCAAAAATGTGCAGCAGAGTTTAGCAGAGGGACATGCTCTACACAAAAACGTTAGAAAGGTGAAATGATAAAAAAAAACACAGAGACTTCACATTTGGTGAATGAGTAATAGTTTGAAAGGATAAAAATCTTCAATTTCAGTTTTACAATATTTTCTACTTTAGGGGTTTCGCACACCAAAATGCGCGATTTGTAGAATAAATAAGAGCTTTCTTTTGAATAACATAGAGCCTTGAAATTTCTTACGCAGGTCAATCGTTCGATCCAATCAACGGGGAAAATCGAATTTTTCAAAGGTACTTGACAATAAAACGTTCACAAAGTGAAATGATAGAAAAACATACTTTATGAAGAGATAAAGACTTTTAATTTAGTATAAAGGGTAGGTTGTTCAAAAGGAAAAAAATGTACAATTTCAGTATTCGAAAATCTGCTACTTTAGGGATGCCGCACACTAAAATACGCAGTTTGACGAATAAATAAGAAATGCAATTGTTAAAATAAATTAGAGATGACATTTGGCGTGCAGGTGAACAATTCGATAAGACACGTAAAAAATAAATTATTCTAAAATATAAATTTGATAAGGGTGCTTCACATTAAAACGTTCGAAATATGGAATATTTGGGAAAAGTATTTATAAGATATAAACTTGAATTTTGGTGACAGTTTAGGTCGTATGATAGAAAAAAAAAAAAGAACTGTGTGGAAATATTTGGTAGTTTAGTAGTGGTGCCCATCGGAATTTTCGCTTGGCTTGAAAAATAAGAAATACCTTGTGTTTCTTGAGTGAGATAGAGATTTTAAATTTCGGGAATAGGTGAGCTGTTTGATAAAGTTTGCTTAAAAATACACAGTGTTCGGGCTTTGCTTATTGTGGAAATATTGATTTTTAATGTCTCGCAATAAGCAAAGTAGCTTTAAGGATGAGCAATAAGGGCAGTGCGTGTTATATTTTAGCAGCACATTTTTTTTGCTCTCGATGCAGTGTCGAATGAATCAAGCTGATAAATTGGATGCATTTCAGATGATCCGTGTAAATGAATCTTATTTTGCTTATTTTTATGTATAGCCAGATAGAATGCTTTTTTCGTGATCTAAAGTGTAATAAAACATCGTATCTTGTTTTAATGCTTTTGTTTACGCGATCTTATTTATTTATTTATTCAAGATGCGTGGCAAATACAGATGGAAGCCAGTTACAAGTAACTACACAGACATAAAAAGTATAGAGCATAAAATACAAAAATAATAAAGCAGCATACATGTCAAGTGCATTAAAACAGCCTTTTTACTTATAAACAATAATGTCTTCTTCTTCAGTGGCCTGACAGCCCAGGATGGGCCCTTGCCTTCCGCAGTATAGAACTCCAGGCTCCCCTATCCCTGGCCAAAGACCTCCAGTTCAAAACTTTTAAAATTTTAAAGTCCTTTTCCACACAGTCGAGCCATCTGAGTTTAGGTCTTCCTCTTTTACGGGTGCCGAATGGTCTGGCAGAGAAGATCTTTTTTGTTGTACGGCTTTCGGCCATCCTGCACAGGTGACCCACCCATTTAATTCTCTGAATCGTGATGTAATTGACTATATCTGGTTCTTTAAAAGACTTATAAAGTTCAGAGTTAGTTCTTCTTCTCCAGGTGTTGTTACAATTTAAGCCACCAAAAATACCTCTCAAGATTTTTCTCTCAAAAACAAAAATGATATCTTTAACTTTTTCTGTCATTGCATTGCCCAAGTTTCAGCAGGGTAGGTAAGAATGGGTCTGATTAAACTTTTGTAGATTATAATCTTCGTTTTTCTGCTGATGAAACAATAATGTATAAGGAAAGTATTGTGACGGGGGTCGAAAATTCGAATTCGAGTTTTCGACGGGAGAGCATGTTTCAAGCATCCCTGATCATGAATCGAACATTTTTAAGGTGATGTGTGTGTGTGTGTGTGTGTGTCTGTGGAGACGATAACAGACGAACGAATAACCGATTCGAACGAAATTTGGTACAAAAATTACAATCTGTAAATACTGGAAGCCTACTGTTTTTATACGCAATCGAATGTTCAGAGCCCTCTTAAATTTTCGAGTGAAATTTTGAAAAAATTATCAAAAAATCAAAACCTCTAATAAAGTTACTCAAATAGACATTTCTTATATAATTTTTCATTAGAAAACGATTGATATAAATTTTAGAATGCTAGCATGAACCGTTTTCGAGATATTGCACATTTTTCAAAAAAATTATCAAAAATCACATAAAATAAAAAAATATATATTTCCTATTGAGAAGCATGTTCACTTTTCATATGTTCGTTCGTTACTAATTCCCCCGTGGTGAAGGAGCGCCTACGCACCACGTCCACAAGACCCCCAGGGTATCCCATGGCGAAGGGGAGGAGATTTGCAGCTTCACTTTTATAGAGGCTGCCCGAAGGACGGAAGTCTGACTTGGCTTCGACATGACAACATCCATGCCCGCTGGCGGGATTGGAACCCGCAACCCGGCAATCCAGCGATCAGACGGAAGCGCATGCACCTGACCGCTCGGCCACCGGATCGGCACTTATCATATGTAATATCATGCGATAAATTGGGTGACATCATTCTCGTGGATCTAGCTCGTTCCGTTCATGAAAAAAGATACTTTGAGTAATACTTTTGTATTTGAACGCCAATAGTCATTTATCTGCTGTAAGAATAACGTATTTCTCCATCCATAACGCTTGGCGAGATTTTGGCGACGAATTTGGTGGAATATCGCCAACTTGGCGACTTTCTTAAATGTTGCTAAATTAACGAAAAACTCGCCAAATGGATAAAAATGACACTAAATCAATGAAAATGACGACTCATTGACGAAAATTCAATATCTTGGAAATAATATAAGTATCTACTATAAGAATAACTTTTTTTTTCTTACTGTAAAAGTAGTCAATTCATTGCATTATATAAGGAAAGTCATGAGCTGCCCACATCAGATTTTTTTTAAATGGGAGGACTTTTAATAAAAATTAATATCAGTACAACAGGTATCATAGAGATCAATAAATTTATAGACAGAAAATCGTTTAATGTAAATGTTTAACAGTATTATTGTGAAATAGTGTTTATTTTTCCTAATATTATAAACAGGTATGTGGAATTCCAGGCAAGAAAGTAAAATGGGACAATCAATAATGTTATTTAAAATAAGAGGCAAGACCTTTCTATTATTTTTTTTTAACTTGTGCCTAAGTTTATTGGTATGCATATCATACGGATAAAAACCCGGAAATTCTGTCAAGAATAGTGTCCTAAGGTAACTACCTCTTTTAGAACGCGCCCGGTTAGAGCGCGAAGAAGAAACAGGCCGTGAGTATTTACAAACATTAATTTATTTACTATATAAATATTTACAACATTATTGATTTAAACTATTTAAAACACAACTTCCCATATTCCAAATGGGATGAATACCAAATTTAAGATAGTATATATAGTCTCATAGACTAAAATGTGAAAGATGGTAATTAAAATAAACTTAAAACATCCCTATGAAATATTTAAAAATCCTTAACACGGAGAGAGAGATCGAACAAATACAAAATAGGCAAAAAGTCCCAATTGGGTAACTCACCAACATTGCTGGCCGAGTTTCGGACTTTCATCTTACTGGTATCACACGCACTTCAAAACGGGGCTACTTCTTGCCCTGAAGTCCGAGAACATTCTCCTCGCTCCTTTTTTAAATTTCTCAAAACTCTCTGTCTCCAAGATTTTAAAACACGCCCCTGAGGCGCATACAACTACCTCATTGGATTCAGGGTCTTAACCCCTTGACCCCAAAGCCATGCCATTGGCTTTAGGCCTTCTAGAAACAAAAGACCCCTTCTCAAGCCCTTGCGAAACTGATATGCTTTCGGGCACTAATTCAAAGCCGGCCGTAAACCCTATGATCCCTCCGAAAAAGGACAAACGTTAAACCTTTCGGTGAAAATACGATCTCTAAAGAAACCTCCGACATCCTGTCTCCTATTCAGAGGAGAGCAGTTGGTCAAACGAAAAGGCTGACCCCCAAAATAAATAAGTAAACTCTAGGTCGCACTCCCGAAATATTGGATCATGGGTTTACCATGCGACAAATAGTACGTAAACATTTATTTTGGACAACTTTTATTTGTTGAGAATAAATAATAAAAATATTTTTTCTACGGGGTTCCTAGGAAACTCCTTAAGCATCCCAATATCTTTGTGAGGAAAGGTAGCAGCACGTCCTAACGAAAATTTAAAAAAATATAGAATGACGAACTCTGCAACAAAGCAAGGAAAATAAAAAAAAACTCTACATATTTATAAAGTATTGTCTAATGCAGTGTTTTTCAACCTTTTCTGGGTCGCGGAATCCTTTTGAAATATTTATTTAGTTGCTAATGGCCAAACACTTGATACATTCAGTCACTCGCCTATACATCAGACAGAATCGTGCACCATTTAGCCGTCACAAGACGTTTCTCCGGCGCACCAGTGAGGATGGAACACACTCCACCCAACAACACAACATCCATGCCCGCAGGTGGGACTCGAACCTACAACAAGGCAGCCGATCGAGCACGAAGAAACGCTTGCTTTGACCGCTCAACCACCACGTTGGTTCTTTTGAAATATAATTTGATGGTAGAACTCCAAAATGAGAAAAAGCCTCGTGGTATTCAAATTATGCATTCAAATTTCAGTCGTTTTTGAAATGTTTAAAAAAAATTTACCTGAAACTATCACTTCGCGGAACCCGAAAGGGTTCCTCGGAATACACTTTGTAAAACGCTGGTCTAATGAGTAGAAATTGACCCTAAAGGATTATTGCAGTAGGATTATTACAGTAGAGTTTATAGTAGGTAAGGTTATACAGTAGGGCTATTAAAGTAGGGTTTATAGTAGGTAAGCTTATACAGTAGGGTTATTAGCAAATGGCTGTCCAATTCAGGAATGCTAAAAAGAATTATATGCATAAGAATCTAAATGCACAGTCTGTTCACATTGCCCTCCGTTAGCAACGTATTTGATTTCCAGACAGAATAGAACCTTGTCATTTGACAGGCAGTGCAGGTGTCACCGTCTTATAATCCGTGATTATACAACTGTTTGGCATCGATTTCCATATACGCGTTTCGAGCGTTCCTGATGTCGACAGCAATCTCCTACAACTTTGTAACTGACATTTTTCTTCTATCTGGCTTTGCCGTCGAGTTCCTTATCAACTTTTTTAAATTTTCCACTAGGAGCGCTGCAATACCTTTTATTCGATCGGACATGATCACTTTATTCTAGATAGACCCAATATGTATACTTATGAACCTTTCCTTACAAAGTTATTGGGGTGTTTAAAGAAAGCCCTAAGTAACTCTATATATAAAATTTCATAGATAACGTGCATTCATTCAATCTTCAGTTATGCCCCCCCTTCACTGATACATAACCGATCTACGTTTCAAACGTGTCTAAAATGAGATCGTTCTCAAAACGTCAATATATTAACACATTTCAAGGAACACGATACTTTTCCTCTTCTACGATATGAGAAAATAAAAGAACACCCCTTTTTCACAATCCCAAAACACAAATCTTGATTGAGCTCTTCTTTCCAAAAACAGTCAAGAAAATAGAAGAATAAAGAATTTTTTAACGCTCTCTGGGGGCTCAAATGGAAGCAATTTATATATTTTTTCAATTTAGTGACCACCGGATAAAACGATCTTTCCTGTCATGACCACGCAGTGTGACGATTTGTCAGGTCGCGGTACCAGAAATGGATGAAATGTTTCAATGGGAGATGACTTAAAATTATTTCCCGATATTACAAAAACCCTGGCTTAGTAAACAAATAAAATGATACACGTTGGGTTTGCAGCTAAAACTTACTATTATCCTATTTTTTTTTCATTTATCATACTGCTAGTAATTAAATTTGTCAGAGAAGGAATAAAACTCTTATTTTATTAGCATATTTGTTTTGATAAGTTTAATTTTGTTTTGCAGGGCATGGCATTTAGTGGTGAAAATAGTCCTTGGTCAATACTATGAGTGTGCGAAGTTTTAGCCATGTATGCCACCGGGCGGATACTGAGTGGAAGGGGGGGGGGGAACTAGAAATACTTTTTAAATCTTGCATTTTTTCCATCTCAAGGGGAAATGATGAAATTCCAGCACCATATTGATATACCATTATTGATCGTTACATTTTTGAATATTAATTTGTATTTTGACGGAATAGAAGTGTCATAGTGCGTTTTGGCCTGGTTTTTCTTTTCTAAAATGATTGATAATTATTGAAAATTAGTACTAGACTTAATTTATTCTAATTCTAACTTTATTTCAGTTTAATTTTTCGTGTTTTTTAGGTGTTTTACAAAATATCTTACAGTTTAATTCATTGGGATAATCATTAACATATATATAACTATATATATATATACATATATATATACAGTTACGCCCGTCTTATGACTGGGTGCATACATTTGTGAAACATTACCTCTCATTCGCCCCCCCCCCCCCCCCCCCTGCAGAATTTGTGCTTCTATTCTTGGACACATGCGGGTCACGCACCTCTCTCAACCACTATTATAAAGTATTCACTTCGTATTAAAACATAATTACTATATGACTCCTTAGAAAAATAAATTAATTTACAAAACTTTAGACCCCACCCCCTTTTGCAAATCGTAACTGTCCTACAAACAGTGAAACTCATTCTATTTCAAATCAACAATATTAATTCTCTCAAAACGACAGAGATTATAAAAATAATTGAAATTAATTTTCCATGATATTGAATTTTCATCCATTTGGCGCCATTTTCGTTCATTTATATTCACTTTTGTTAATTTGGCAACATTTTTTTCAATTTGGCGACATTTTTCTATTCTGCCAAACTTGCAAATGAAGTCGTCGTTAAGTTTATTGCCAAGCGTTACAGACATCCGGAGAGAAGGTTTTCCTTACACAGAATACGCTACCTCGTCGGGTTTATATTTTTATTCTACCCAAATATAAAAAGAAACCTTCTGGCTTTATAAAGTATATAAAATAGTCTTCTGGCCCCATTAAAGTGTATAAAATAATCTTCTGCCTAACACACCAAAATTTTATTAATAGAATACAGTATGCTATTAATAGTATATTAAACTAAACCATTCAATATATTTGTTACTTTTTTTTTACTCCAAGAGAACTATATATTCCTCTAAAAGTGTCCAACCAGCCCTTCAAAGCTGTCAGCTCTGACCTGTCGCCACGACCACCCCGGGCCATCTATCAGGTCGAAGCCAATTTAAGGAAATAAACTATTGCGGAAAAAGGACTGGTTTTGAAAGTTACTGTTTTTGTTTCAGTTCGAGATTGGATTCAGGGGTAATCTTCCAGATCTAATAACCGCAGACGATAAAGTATCGTCGATGCAGTTCGTCTTGTTCCGATAATGTTGGAAAAAAACTTGAGGCATGTATCGGAATAAGAAAAGTTGAGACGATACGGTGCTGATACGCGTCCGAACTGGAGTTGGAAAAAAAAAGCGGGAACTCAGTGGTATATATAATTTTGTCAGAATGCTCTTGAAAGACGAGGACATTTTTACTTTCCCTGCAATACATGGTAATGTATAGGGAAAGTATTGGAATCATGCCGAAAATCGCAACTCGAGTTTTCGACGGATCTACACGTTTCGAGACCTCTAGAATACGAAAAAACTATTTTTAGCGTGACGTCTGTGTGTGTGTCTGTCTGTCTGTGTGTCTGTCTGTCTGTCAGTGCAGATTTTGTATCCACTCTAACTAAAAAACTAATTGACCGAATTTCATAAAATTTGGTAGGTAAGTCACTTGTGCACGAATCTGGTGCTGATTAGTTTTGGGTATGACTCGGGTTAAAAGAACCCGCCTTTTTTTTTGCGAAATGGCCCGCAAAAGCTTGTATCCACTCTAACTGAAAAACTAATGGACCGAATTTCCCAAAATTTGGTAGATAAGTCACTTGTAGGCCACCCTGGTGCTGATTAGATTTTGGTATAATTCGGAAAAAAATAACCTGCCTTTTTTTGCAAAATGGCCCGCAAAAATCATCAAAATCTAAACTTAAAAATGCTCAAATATAGCCATTAAATGCTTGTTTAATTCGTAATTTTTAGCGAGGAAAAGAATAAGACCAACCCCATTACACTAGGTCTAGCCGTTCTCGAGATATTTTAGTTTTTCGTATTTTTCCTACACCATTTTTGAAAATAAGGCCAGTTTTCAAATGAGAACGAAAATTGAATTAAATTTAATTTAAATAAATAGAACGTGAATATAAGTCTGCAGGGAAAGTCATGTGCTGCCCACATCAGATTTTTTAACTTTATCTGCAAAATATTCAATTATGCTTTCTTTCTTTAACTCATTAAGATTGTTTACCTTCTTTTGCTATTTTTTCTATTAATTAAAAATAAATGTTTTGCTAGTAAATCCGTAATGTTTTCCTCATAAATCCATAACGTTTTGCTCATAAATCCACAATCACCCATTAAAATCCGCCTCCCTAATGTCGTATCTAATAGTGGGCTTATTGGGAAGCTCGCTACTATTTGCTGGCAGCGAGTAAGATCACCGCTGAGATAATTGATATATTCACCCTAGACTTCGAAGTCATTGAAGTTGATACATTAGCAGCGATTCCATTCAATGCATATTCATAGGTTTACCAAGGAGTTGCAACTATTTAACCTCCGTTGGAAATCTTTAGCAATTTACTTTTAACTCTTGCCACCGGAAATGAGAAATAATTTGTTTACACCGAATTCCAGGGCCAATACTCCTAGCTATTGTTTTTAGTCGTCACTCACCTTGCTTTGACTTTTCCTTCATTAGTCCTGCACGCCGACTATGAATTTTCCCACATTATCCTCATGTGGGTAACGGTCCGATGATTTCTGGTGAGGTGCTCGCCCCGGAGAAGCAGGAGGTCCCGACCCGCATTTATGGTTGGATGGCTCCTCCGAAGGTCGGACGATATCGAATTTTCGTTGTTAGGAAGAATGGACGAGGGATAACCGCACTCTGATAGCATATATCTACATTATTTGCTGATATTGCGATAGAAATCGTGCCACCTATTCAAAGGTTCAACAAGATGCTATTCAAGCAAGGAAACTGTTTCAATTGGAAGCACGTCGTCTAACGCGTGCGCAATGGTTGCTTTTGATTTTATAGATGGTTTTCGTGTGACTGACTTAGTCACTATATTCCTTACTAAATGAAGTATATTTGCGTGACATTATAGCAGGTCCTCAATTGTAATTGTCCACGTATTTAGCCATTTACAAATATTTTAAACAGTCAATTTTCCGGAATAAAATTTTAATAGTTAAATATTTTGACAGTAATTTTTCCAAGCAAAACACGGTGAGTTAATTTTTGGGAAAGTTTTGTCATATTTGTCCTTTATTCTGGATATGCAAAATGTGAATTCCCTCATAAGTAGCAAGTCTAATAGACTCAATAAGAATACTGCCGTCCATATTTAGCGACCTAATAAATTATATATATTTGAAGATGTGGAAATGGGAACAAACACGTATGGGATAATATTTAAGACATTATTTCTAAACACATAAATGAATTCAGAAACTTTATAAACAAACAAATAAGATCAAAATAGTTGGATTTTTGTTTCATCCGTGTGTCCATTATTTTGCGGCAACTTTGTGACATTTTACCTGTCAACTTGTTCAGCGTATTTGACTGTATTTTCCTCCATTCTTCTTGTAAACATTCTCCAGAGGTTTTCAACAGAAGCTGGACACATTTTTTGGACCACCTTTCGGTCCAGTTCATTATATAACAGTTCAATCGGATTGAAGTCTGTTGATTGTGATGGCCAAAGCAATAATTCAAGCTTTTCTTCCTTAGTTAACATATCTAAAATACTTTTTACAGATCTTTTTGGATCATTGTCCTGTTGGAATATGAATCTTTATCCAAAAACTCACAGCCCAAATAGTAACACTTCAATTTCAAGGATGTAACGACATTGCTCTCTTTTCATATTCACTTATATACCTCAAGATATTACCACCTGCATTTCCACCAGAACAGTCCCTTATCATTAAAGAATCTCAAACAGTGTTTCACAGAAGGAATCAAACATTGGTCACGCATCCACCTGCAGACCTGCGAACAAAGGTCTTTCGCCTTGTACCAATAACTTCAAATTTGAATTCATCCCTCCAGAGAATTCTCTTCCAATTACCACTTGTCTAACTTTATTTTTTTAGCCCATTGCAATCATTTCTTTTTGTTAATGGAACTTAAGAGTGGTTTTCTCACTGCTCCTCAGTCATGAAGGTCCGCATCAGCGAGTCCCCGCTTGACAGTAGTAATGCTAATGACTATATCCCCCTGAGAAGCTAGTTCAGGTGAGGTAAGGCGCCTGTTATATTTTCTAGTAATCACTAACCTTTTGTCGTCAAGCAATTCAAGTTGGAATCTTGGGTATTACAGTACTTTTTACTTTCTCTCAGGGTGTCCCAAAAAGATTGAAACGAGCTTTAATTCTTTACTTGTTTGAGATAAGTGGGCAATGTAAATTGCAAAAATGTTGAAAGTAACGTAGGAAATAAGACTACGTTAATGAAATAATCTTTCCATTTATTTTCAAAGAGTTACACTTTTTAAATTTTTATACGACCCTCTTAGACAAATTTAGTCAATCAGGACATTTTTATTTTTAATGCAACAAGATCATTAAAAAAAACCCGCATATATCTTTAAAATAAACTGAATTATGATAAAGGGAAAAATCTGACTTATGCCACTTTTCCGTACCATGTGAAAGGCTGTTTCATCAGTGAAAATAGGGATCAGAAACAAATGGACGATGGAAATTTTTTGGATCAAAAATTTCCAATCTTTTTATTTCTAATCTATCTATGATTTCTAATCTTCTTTATTTTGGTATAATATTAAAAAAAAGTTTAGTTGTATTGAATAGAAATAATACTGGGAATAAATACGTAAATTAAAAAATAAGCAGTCTGCATTTCGTTCTTCAGTTTCTTAAAATTATTTTACTATAAACATTTTAAACGGCTAAATTAGAGCTAAAGGAAAGGAAAAACCGTCTGTGAGTTCTATTCTTCGTTTTGAAGTATTATGTTAAATTTCAAAATCAGATACATACTTGTATTTGTTTACTTACTTATTTTAATTGTTTAAAATAAAAAATGGCATGTCTCAATGTGAAAAGCACTTAAGAATCCGTGATTGCATCATTACGAAAACTTATTATTTTATTCAAAACTTTACATTTTTTAAAATGGCAGCATAGATCAACATTTGGCATAATCATTCATAAAAGGGTTTATTTGTGGCTCAATGATCTCAAGACGTCATAGTTTGAATCATTGTTGTGAAAAATATACACGATACATTTTTTGTTCTTGACGTCATTAGCCCCCTTAGGGAAGAGTTACCCCCTTCCTCTGGGATACATTGCCAAGTATGGTATCAATCGAAATATTTTGCAAGCCTTTTAAAGTTTTTAGATTTATTTAGTTTTTTTTTTTTTTAGTTTTTAGTGTAACACGCTATGGTTGTAATTGTCTGGATTCACGATAACGATTTTTCAAATTTTTTCTTGTAAAATAATTTGAAAATAAAAATAAATTCTGGTACGAGCAAATCGAGTTGTTACTTTCCTTATATACATAATGTATAAGGAAAGTATTGTGACGGGGTCGAAAATTCGAATTCGAGTTTTCGACGGGAGAGCACGTTTCAAGCATCCCTGATCACGAATCAAACATTTTTGAAGTGATGGCTGTGTGTGTGCATGTGTGTGTGTGTGTGTGTGTGTGTGTGTGTATGTGTGTGTGTGTGTGTGTGTGAAAGTATGTGTGTGTGTGTGTCAGTGAGCCTGTGGAGACGATAACTGACGAATGAATGAACCGATTCAAACCAAATTTGGTACAAAAATCACAATCTGTAAACACTGGAAGCCTATTGTTTTTATACGTAATCGAATGTTCAGAACCCCCCTAAATTTTCGAATAAAATTTTGAAAAAATCGTCAAAAAATCAAAACCGCTAATAAAGTTACGCAAATAGACATTTCTTATGTAATTTTTCATTAGAAAGCGATTGGCATAAATTTTAGAACGCTAACATGAACCGTTCTCGAGATATTGTACATTTTTCAAAAAAATTATGAAAAAGTCACATAAAAAAAAAAATTCCTATTGAGAAACATGTTCACTTTTCATATGTAATACCATGCGATAAATTGAGTGACATCATTCTCGTGGATCTAGCTTGTTCCATTCATGAAAAAATATACTTTGAATAATACTTTTGTATTTAAACGCCAATAGTCATTTATCTGCTGTAAGAATAACTTTTTTCTTAGTGCATAACGCTTGGCGAGATTTTGGCGACGAATTTGGCGGAATGTCGCCAACTTGGCGACTTTTTTGAAATGTTGCCAAATTAATGAAAATCTCGCCAAATGGATAAAAATGATGCTAAATCAATGAAAATGACGACTAATTGTCGAAAATTCAATATCTTGGAAAGAATATTAGTATCTACTATAAGAAAAACAAATTTTTTTACTGTAAAAGTAGTAAATTCATTACATTATATAAGGAAAGTCATGTGTTGCCCACATCAGATTTTTTAACATTGTAATCGAAATCGACTGTTTGTCTTGGTATATTTAATTCACTTGCGATTCGGCTTTTACTGTTACCAATTTTGTGGAGATATTTTATAATACCACATACTATATCTAGCTAGATAAAATATTTTTACATTTTTAAGGGCTAAATGCAATTCATCTCGACAAATGCAACATAAATGCCCTCTTAAAATTGTATATTTAATTATAATTTTTGATTCCTTATTTTATTTACATGATACCATGGGGTCCCCTAAATAAAATAATACTCCTGTTGGGTCGCACCGATAAACAAGTTGGGAACCACTGCCATAAAACAGAAATTAAATCCTAAACTCATTCACAAAACAGAAAATTAAATAAAAGCACTGACGTATTCAGACGATAACCAGCTTACATACCCTCTGTGGAAAATTCAAGGAAGCTCAGAATATTCTTAACCAAACTACGAAATTAGAAAAAAATTCCAAAACTCGCCAAAAGACGCCAAATTGGCGAAACTTCTCAAAATTTGTTCACCAAGACACCACGAATTTGTTGTCTAGGTCAAGTTAATCCGGACCTTCAATAACAATGTTTGCCTGTAAATATCGTTTTCCCTTGGGGTCAGGCGATATGCTGTGAAGATATTTCAGGTATTTATAAGAATATCAATTTTTTAATCAAAGATTTTTTTTTAACTATCAAATAATTGATGTAAACTGTCCCTTTCATGTACTTTCCCGGTCCAGCGGCAGTCTACTGACCTACAATATCCTGCATTAAACGAACGACAAAAAATACAAATAAATATATTTCACGCTTGAAAATAGTTAAGGTCGGTTCGCTGAACGTGTGCAATGCTGCTTCTATTAAGACGAAAATCGTTGTTGCACATCGAGAGGAAAAGCACAAAAATGGAGCGGATAGGATGTTTGACATTTCATAATTGCTGCTACAAATAGCGGCACAATAACACATTCCTAACAGAGGAGTTATGGCCGGATTTCTTTTCTTTATGACATGTTTTAAATATTTTGATTGTATTTTTCTCGTGAACTACAGATATAATTTGTTTTTGTATAATAAACTAGAAGGTATGCCCCTCATATGACGGAATTAAAAATTTGCAAAGCATTGTCTCCTATTTAGCGGCATTTTTATCAATTTGGTGATATTTTTATCAACTTGGCGCCAAGTTTGCGACATCTTGCCAAATTTTTCGCCAAGCATTACGTACGGATGGAGAAATGGGTTATTCTTATGGTCATTTACTATGTTCTTTCCAAGATATTGAATTTCCATAAATTAGTTGTCATTTCCATTGATTTATTGTCAATTTTATCAATTTGGCGATATTTTCATCAATTTGACAACATTTAAAAAACTCGCCAAGTTGGCGATATTCCGCCAAAATGTGTCACCAGAGTTTTGCTAAGCGTTACGGCCGGAGAAATAGGTTATTCTTATAGGAGATTCTTATATTGTTTCCAAGATATTAAATTTTCATCAATTTGCCGTCATTTTTTTCGTTTTAGAATCATTTCTGTCAAGTTGGCGACATTTTTATCAATTTAGCGACATTTTTGTCTAATCAGACTCGCGGGCATTCTGCCACAGTAATAAACTAAAAACAAGCAAGAATAATATTTCCTACTTTTGTTGGAAGAAGCTTGAATTGTGTATTTTGAATGTTAAACCAAGGCTTAACTATATCCCGCGTTCCGTTGATATGAGAGCGCGGGACGCGGGATACAGTTAAGCCTTGGTTAAACATGTTAATGAAATGAGCGTGACGCTCTGAGTTGCGTGGTATCTCAAGTAAAAATATATAAAATAATAAGAAGTAAAATAACATCAGGGTTTCACTTTCAGTATCTGAAGTCATACGCTGCGTAAAGCTTCATGGTTACATCATAATTTCGCTGTGAAAGAAGTATAGTCATTGTATTATATAGGGAACGGGCTGCCCATATCATGGCCTCACTTTCAGTATCTGATGTCATACGCTGCGTAAAGCTTCATGGTTACATCATAATTTCGCTGTGAAATAAGTATAGCCATTGCATTAGATAGGGAACGGGCTGCCCATATCATGGCCTCACTTTCAGTATCTGATGTCAAATGCTACGCAAAGCTCCGTGATTACACCATAATTTCGCTGTGAAAAAATATAGTCACTGCATTACGTAAGAAATAGGTCGCCCACATCATGGCCTCACTTTCAGTATATGATGTCATACACTACGTAAAGTTAGCTCTATGGTTATATCATAAAAATTGAATTGTTTATCCGTGATTGAAACACGTACGGCAATATTTTGTAGCAGCATTACCCAGAGATAGATAGACAGATAAATCAAGGTGTTTATATTATAAATGTTTAAATGCACAGATATATAAAATTATGTGATGATTCCTGCGGATGTCCTGCGGATTTGATTCCTGCGGATTTGAGGGTTAGTGAGTGCCAGTAAACAAAAAGCTGTGAACCCGACGGGCGTATTGTGCCTGCATAACTGGTGGTACGAAATAGCTCTCGAAACGAGCTCAAGAAGCGTCAGCGAGTAGGGGGTAAAGACTCCCGATACGCGAAGCGAGTTACGAGGCTTGGCATGCGTAGCAAGCAGGGGCGGAACCCCCTTGTAAATATAAATTAAAATATCTCAAGAATGGCTGGTTGTACATAAATAGAATTAAATAAGAAAATTTTTGACATTTTTTTTTCTGCGCAGAATTGCGTAAAAACGAATTTCGTAGTTTTAGCCAGGAGGATTTTAAAACAAAAATGTTGAAATTTATAACATTTTCGAATCAAATCTCTAAATTTTTATTTTTCTGACTATTTATTGGGAAAGTCTCGCATGTATGTAAAGTTTCAAGTTTCTATCTTCAACAGTTGTAAATCTATCACTTACTATATGACGTCTCACTGTTCTATATGATGATATAGATGCAAAAGCAAAAACATAGTATCTTCCAGGTATGCTCTATTTTTTTTCCAAATATCAATTTATACTAACCGGCTTATTTCGTATATGTCATTGCCTTTTATTGTGATACATTACATAACCATATTCTGCGAAAAATACAATGAGATCAAAAGGGATAGCATCTTCACTCCAAGAAGTCGAAGAGTTTTTTACTCTTCTTTCGCAGACGTCTGTTTTCCGATCAACGACCCCTGTTATGTTCTATTTCTTCGAAATCTAACGAGGGACAAGATTGATTCTTTGTTCGCGAGCAATTAGAACATCTTGGACTGATTGTCTGTATTCGAAAGTGAAATAACGTCCTTAAGCCGGAAGTGAAGATTCGAAAGTTGATTGCAGACAAATATTCAGTCGAACTTTTCGGCTGCACTTTTTTTTTTTGTGTATGCAAATGTTATTTTCTCTGAAAGAAGCAGAAATTCGATTGTTATTAAAGAATGAGAAACTGTATTATCTAAAGTAAATTCGTGTAAAATAACGTCTGTTTTTGCTTGTTCTTACTATAAAGTAAGATAAAGTAAGAACAGACATATTATTTTATACGAATTTATTTATACAAGTATATTTATTTTAAATGTATTATATTTATAATATATATACATTACTACGTATGGTTAATGTTTCTCTTATTACGCATATCGTTGCACATGCATCATTTAACAGTGCATTTTGACCAGGAGATAGATGTAATGTATCAGTTATAGGCCTTGTCTAAAATCTATCATCGATTAAAACATTCGATTGTCTATTCGATTAATATTTTATTAATTTTTTAAATTATTTTACAGGGTTAATAATAATCATCAACTTTATCTATGTGTATTAAATAGCACTTGATGTATTTTGAATGCAGTTTATCGGGTGGTCATCCCATCTTATACTTTATAATAGATTTTCTTTTTACAATTTTTAAGATTGGCAACTTAGACATTACTCTTTATGATTAGCAATACCTTCCTTGCACACAACGTTAAGTTAGTATTGGGTGGTTGATCATCTACACACGTGAATGTCAATTCTTTTTAGTTTTTCGATTTTCTCAATCTATTTTAATTTATATAGCACATTGGGGTGTCTAATAGCCTTTTGTTTACAGTAACAAGGCTATAAAATGTAATGTTCTATTTGAAGTTGATATATTGTTGTCACCCCTTGACGATTTTACAAATACATCACCTTCAATCCTTTGTTCGTCACTCTATTTTTCAAAATATTCGTTTTAAATTATAAGGTTTGTTCCCTCGTTTTTCATATTGATGACTAGCATTCTCTTGAGTTTTTTCTGAAAAGGAATTGAATTCTTTTGTTTGTTGAGGATACTTTATTTTTTTTTTCAAATATTCTACTTTAATTATCTTTATTACATATATATATATAAGGACTTTTAGCGACACCCAGCATAAATAACAGAATTAAAAATGGTTTAATTATGTTAATTATGGTTAATTTTATGTTACTAAAAACAAAAAGGTTGCGTATAAAATGTTCGTGTGTCACTTTAAAAATCGCCCTACCGCTGTATTATGCATATTTAGTTTTGTAAAAATGCATATTAAAAAATCATAACTTTCATATCCGTATTGAAAGATTTGAGCTACCGATACATTTGGGTATCGGTACAGAAAAATTTGAACGTTCCTTCCGGAAAGGGATTATTCTTATTTACTCCTTTTCGATACACATCGCCCCGGATCCTGTGCCGTTTATGTACTTTACAAAAGTGGTCGGACAGACAGACATTTCCCACAGAAACCTTTTTTTTTTTTTTTTGCCGCCTCGGTGCGGGCGGAAGTGGGTCCCAGGTTTCCGGATACGTCGCCGGAAGTGCATGACATCAGAAGCGGGCAGGTAAAAGGAAGCGGTTGCGGTTAAATTACTTTGGAAGTCGAAAGGTGATTTGGGGAGAGGGGTCAAATATAAAGATGGGGTTGGGCTGCTCTTTACAATTGTATGTTCTTTTATTTAACGTGATGGAAGGCCACATGATGCTATGCATTCAATCGTACAAATTGGTTTGTCTGGCTAAATTTCGGGCCCTTGGAGCGATATCAAAAGACCCCCCCCCCCCCAATCGAATCCTATGCAAAACTTCTACTACTACTATATATATACAAGGTAGGATCAAAAAGTTTGGAGACTGTTGCTGATATCTCCAATCCTGATTAGAGGAGTGGGGGAACTATTTTACCGTGGCGTAGAGGCACACGTGACGCGAGATGTGGAAAGAAGCAGGTCCGCAGTGCAGGGTTTTTCCAGACAATACGTGTCAGTGAACTGTAGTCATTCGCGTTCGTCGAAAACGGAAATTGCGTTTGAAGAACAACGTACGAATATTAAATTCTGCCAGCGTTTGGGGAAATCGCCGACAGAAACATTGCACCTCGACGAACGCGCACGACTACAGTTCACTGACACGCATTGTTTGGGAAAACACTTGCTTCTTTCTTTTCACATCTTACTTCACATGTGCCTCTACGCCACGGTAAAATAGTTCCCCCTCTCATCCAATCAGGGTTGGAAATATCAGCACAGTCTCCGAACTTTTTGATCCTACCTTGTATTAATCATTTATTGAATAACCACCGTCACAGTTGTAACGCACATAGTGCTAGCTAGCTATACCTGGAGAGCAATATCTTCTGGTCCATCCTCATACTGACCTTAGATGTCCTAAAGAGGATATAGGATTATCTGCTAAAGAGGATATAGGATTATCTACTAAAGAGGATATAGGATTATCTACTAAAGAAGATATAAGATCATCTACGGTCTTGGCACATGATTTCTACCTTTTTCGGACGAAATAAAGGGAATAAAGTTCTATCTAGGGCAGTGTTTGATAAGCTGCGTCTTCTTCGTGATTAGTATTTTATCTAATTTCTTCTTTCCTTGCTTTAGTGGATTTAGTGAAAGTAATTTTTCTTACGTTTCACTTTGAGCTTTTTTCTGATTATTTTATTTCTTTGTTATATGGTTTTTTTTGTTCTTTAGTTTTCATTTCACGAGAGAGACCTTAAAAATAGCTGTTGCACATTTCCAGCTATTATTTTCAGCTATTAATTTTCTTTCTAGCAGTCGTCTCTGGAAATGGGCTCAAATGTTCAGGGGTCAACTTGTAGTAATTATCCTTTTGTGAAATGAGATAACATTCCCTTTCCCGCCATTTTAGACCACACGTTTTTTTTATTTGTACTCACCTCAATTGAAGATCAGCGCAATAAATAAGGAATAAAGACATAAATTTCGAAATGACAGTCGCTCTTGAGTCCAACAATGAGCGATGTTGACAGCCTTCAATCACAGGAAGTGGAACCGTGTCCGCCCTCTAGTGGCCGAAAAATTAGGGTTGTAAAAACTAGCCCATTAGCCCCGTTAATGTGAGAAATTGTACTTCCGTCGGTTAATTAAATCAGTCGCGTTCAACCGAATGAATACATATCATCTTATTAAAAAAACCGTAAGACGGATAAACTTTCGAACTTGAGAGTTTAAATAAATAAGTGCATGTCTAGCGTTTTACGTCTTCCGCCATCCCTATATTTTGCCCCATATTCGACGGCACCCTGCAGCGGGGCCCTTTGCACGCGTTGGATTAAACCCGGATATTTTTCTTCTTTCGGGCGTTCTTCCACTCAGGTCAATATAGGTAAGATATATGTGCAGCACAGATAAATGTGCAGCACAGATATATATATAGTGCAGATATATGTATAGTGCAGATATAAGTACAGCACACAACCTTTCCTACGGAATTACAAATTTAGAAAATTTTAGGAAAGGGCAAAAATTAGAGATTTCTTGTCATTCGATCTCGCCAAACTTCGCGATCATTTATACCGTTTAAAATGAGCACATACAATATTTTTAAAAAAATCGCTTGATTCTTTTACGGGATAGCATAGTTGCGGGGAGAAATCAATATTCATAATTTCTAGAGAATAGTTTGTTATAGCTCCTAATCGGTAGCATCTATTTATTTCTTGTCAAAAACATGCAAAAATGCAATGCATTTGTAGTAGTGAGAATATAAAAGATGATATAAAACTGATAGTAGTGAGCATATAAAATGGATAGTAGTGAACATATAAAATTGATAGTAATGAGCATATAAAATGGATAATAGTGAGCTCATAAAATAGAGTGGGCATATAAAATTTTTTGAGTATTTTTCAATTTTTTGTCGAATATGTTCAATATGTCATAAATAGTGCATATTAGCACACTATAAATGACGTTATTTGCTTCAAAAAAAAAGTTACAGTTAAAAATATTTATTTCTGTAAAAATAATTATTTTTATACAATTTTTCTCATTTCGAAATTCTTTTCGAAAAATGAAGCACTGCCCTCCCTTTATACGGTTCTATCGCTCCGAAAATCAATTATGGCTTGCTTATCTTTCGAGATAAGCTTACCAAATTTCATTCTAGTCGCTTTATTTGTTAATATCTCCCACAGACGCATAGACATAGTTAGAAAAATGATTGTGTATATGGCAATGATCAAAATGATTTTTAGCAATGATGATTAAAATTAATATGATATTTAGTCAATTAAATATGATATTTTAGTCAATTAAAATGATATTTAGTAATGATCGCGCTTAACTGGACGAAACCTTTTTTATAAATGCTGTTATCATCAATGGGAGCGAGGACCTGACTTTAACAAAGCATCCTATAAAGAGTCTTTATGATTATATGAACTTGGCAGTTACAGCTTCGTTTATCCTGCACACAATTTCTAAGAAATTTAAAGCCGACTACGTGATTAAGCTAAATTGATTTGTTTCTATATAGTCTTTGCAAAATTGTGGCTTATAGCTTCTTGCCGCCATTACAGATTTCGACTATTTCATGCTAGGAGTAGGACAGCTCAGTGGCTATCTCGCGGGGGTTGCACCAAGAAGACCAGAGTTCGATTCTGCTCAAACTGTCCCCGTGTTCACTCGGAATACGGGCACGTTAAATATGTGGGTCCGTAAGCCCTTCCGAGAGGTTAGTGGCAGGAGCTTCGGTGGTAGGAGAAGGAGAGTACGGTTCCTGTGAGTAACTTATCCACTGGGTTCCAGTCTAAATTGTATGGCACTGTGCCGGCCCTCCAAACAAATACCTTATACATTCGGAAGGTCGGTGTGAGACAAACGAACGACTATTCCATGCTGATGATTGCATAATTAGCACAAAACCGGCCAGTAGATGCACACATTCGTAAACATACAAAGCTTGTAAACACAACTCTTGTAAATACAACGCTTGTAAACACAGTGCTTATAAACACAGTGCTTGTAAACACAGTACTTGTAAGCAGAGTGCTTGTAAACACAGACAAAACGCTTGTAAAATACCTTGCGTACAGAGAGAACGTAAAACCTCTTTTTCCCGCTAATTTGAGTCTTCCCCAGCTGTTACTTATCTTTTATTTCTCATCATTAAAATGACAAAGTGGCTGATATTCACACTCTGTCTGGATCGATTGTGTTTATGCCGAGCTTCTGGCGCGATTAGTACTCGTAACATGCCTTATATTATTCCACGCTGTGATAGGATAGCTGCATACAATACCTTAATGTCTTTTTGATGAAACGTTTCCAGACACCTTCAAGAATATTCTTCTATTCTTTTCAGTAAAAAGCCAGTTTTTGCAAAAGAAAAGATTTGTAAGTCACTTTATTTCGATCAAACTCGAATCAACGTGGAGTAGAAGATAATTGGATGTTCCAGGATATTTCGCAACATCATGATAATTCCTGAATGTCTTATTGGCAGGTTTTTCGAGACAAAATATTTTGAAATATCTTTTGAAACGACACTTCTTTGCCGGCACCTTGAAACTCGTTCATGAAGTCGAAAATAGAAGATTTATTCAGAATGCGAAAGTAAGTGCTCTAACTTTATAAAGAAAGATCGATGAGTATACACGTTAGGTCTATGTGGAGTAAAATGACCATGTCCGATCGAATAAAAGTGATTTCAGCGCCCCTAGTGGAGAATTAAAATAATCTGATGTGGGCAGCACGTAACTTTCCCTATATAATACAATAAATTTACTTCTTTCACAATGACAAAATGATGTATAAGATCTACTGCACAATGTTTCTAATGTTGAATTATACATTTGGCGCTTTTCCGGATAACAGCACGTAAATCTATTTCAAAGTACACAATTAACTTGTATTTCACGGGACTCTATATTGACAATTACCAACATTGATAGCATCTTCAATAAGCAATATAGTTTAGATATTAAAATATTTTAATAATTAATTCATCAATTTGGCGTCATTTTTGTTAATTTATCGTCATTTTGCAATTTTAACAAAATTTTCGTCAATCTGGGGCAAAATATCGCCAAGATGGCGATATCTCAGTAAACTTTTGCTTGTCTATATTCGCCTAGGAGATATGTCTCTCGTCAAATTAATACTTTATAAAAGTTTATCAAGTTGGCAGTATCACATTGATGATTCGTGTTATACTACTTTAAAACCATTCACATTCATAGTGTTCTACCCATGGAGTTAGAAAAAAGGAGATAAAATTCCTATGAATGAAACGCTTTAAAATGCCATAATGCTTTGAGAATTATATCTAGGCGTCGTTCGTGTTAGTAATTAGCTGCTATTGTTAGTTGACGCAACAAAAAAGCGTAGTATTAAGTATATGTATTGTTGATTATTTTTAAATGAAGACTTTTCTAATGCTGAGTATAATTAATCAGTATTTTTTCATAGTTGTAGGATAGAGTACAGAATATAGGGAGATAAAAATAAATTGAAAGGTAAAATAATTTTGAATACGTAGGAATATTCTTCATTGCTTCAGTTCTACTTTGCATTGCGCTAATTATTTATTTTTAAAAAATTGACAGGTTAAATAAATATTTTAAGCCTTTCACCCTAGAAATGCATGCAATGCAGGGCTAATTATCTTACCCCAGCTCTTCCTGAATCATTGTCCCAAACGATCCTGGCGTTTTCTTAATATGAAGTTTTAACTCCTTACGTTTACTTCCATGCTTAAACCATTCATATTCATAGTGTTCTACCGTTTAATTACGTTCTTGTTCGTGTACTTTTCTTTCCACCCCACATTTTTCACGAGCATGTATTCCGACTTGAAAAATCCACCACTCAAAATATCCAGAGGGCTCGTGATCGTTACTGATATCGATCCTCGTTGCGAAATGGACAGCCACTACTATTCCTGTCCTGGGTGATATGGCGGTGTTTATGGCTCTGCGGAACGGCCCCATGGTAATGAGCTGAAACCGCATCTGCCACCATGATGCACTTTTGATGGGGCGCTGTTTGGGAAAACGTCAAATTTCCTCGGAATGACATGCTTCTCTGTAAATTATTTCATCAAATAAAATTATGTGTAAAAGATTGAATAAGAAAAATTAGATTGAGACAGACTGTGTGAAATAATATTACGAACGTATCCTCTAAAATCGTGGTTGTACACACAGGATACAAGAACGAGTCCAAGTTTCTGGATAACTTACGTTTATTCACAAGCACAAAGTAAACAGGAACAGTATGCAATGAAACAGCACATAAATGATCCTAATTTCACAGAATAAGCGATATTATTCGCAGAATGTTGACGAAAATAATTTCACAAAACAGCCGTTAGTATTCTCAAAACATTGTCAAAAATCACAGTCCAATGTAGCTCGTGTCACGTCCATTCGTCAAATCCCCTGCAACAGAGGGGCGAGTTCTTTTCACAGTCTCCCCATAGAAACTTCTGAAAATCTCTACTCAAAGAATAATCCTTCTATCGAGAAGTTTCTGGAACATTCCGGAAGACGTCAAATGTCGCCAAATTGGCAAAAAATTATCAAATCTGGCAACCCTTATTCTAGATGGGAAATTCAGGAAACCCTGGACTCACGTCATGCTGGCGTCATAGACTGTGTTTTCTTCGTCTGACCTTTGAGACAGGCGAAAGAGGAGGCGCCAATGAGAGAATATTGCACGTTCGGAACAATATCTTTATTATAATTTTATGGTCTTTATTATTATTATTTTATGGTCTTCTCCATGCTTATAGGGAAGGAATAACACAAATTGGAGCTTCTTGCAAGTCGACTTCGCAGTGTACCAATAGTCTCGACAATTAAGCGAGGAATACCAAATTTCGTAAAAATTGCTTGAATTCTTTCGAGAGATACTATCGTAGAAAAATAATATTTCTAATATCTCAAGGGAGGCGTGAGATAACTCCCAAACAATGGGATTCAATCATTTCAGGTTTAAAGTGCATAAAAACTCGCTTGTTAACAGTAGTGTATGCACGGAGATCATAAATTAATGTAATGAATAATTTTAATTTATAAATTATCATTTTAAAATATTTTTTTTTCGATAAAATAATCGTTATATTTTAAAGAATAACATTTTATAATAAAAGTATTTATTTGATCACGTTAATAAGACGTTAAAATCACATTAATATTCTGAATGCTGTCAGACGATTTTGAACCTGTTCCAGAACTAAGTTTCACGTGACGTCTCATTCTTAATTCCTTGAGAATAAAGTCCTTATCTAAATTTTCAGATATTTATAAATTCAGTTTTCTTCTAAAGTTGTTATTTGTATTTTACTTCTACTGTGCTAATTTTATAATTAAATGTTTTTCTTTCAAATTTTTCTTGTTTCCCTCTATATATATACCCCCCCCCCTTTTTTTTTGTTTTGTTTTTGCAATTGCCATTGATGATGAACTTCTGACGTTCTAAAGCGCTCTGGTTCTTAATGTAATTGTAACGTCTTATTAATGTGATTAAATAAATACTTTTATTATAAAATATTATTCTTTAAAATTTAATGTTCAGAAGTGTCGCCGTGCATTTTACTAATCGTTATATTTATAAAATATGATAAATTTATTACATTGTATGTTTACGCTATACGCGAAATAAGACAAATCTTCAGATTTAAAAAAAATCATTTCATAAATCTCCTATAGACGTATATATAAATTTAAAAACCAGAGCGCTTTCGGGCATCTTTATACCCTTCCTCGGTGGCATTAAATGAAATTCGCAAACAACATGCTTAAATACCCTCCACATTGGTAGGCCAAATTTGCATATAAAAATCGTCATCATTACAAACAAGAAAGATCAATCATGCATAAAGTATTGATTATGAAAAACTTTCCAACTGCAATGCAATTTTATTTAAACATGTTCTAAAATGCGGTACATTCAGCGGTAATATTTTTTAAATTATCACAATACTACATTAATTTATTATACTTAAAACTTCATCGAAAAAATTGAAATTTATTCAAATGACGTTTTTGAAATATAAGTCGCCTGGTTTAAACATTTTTAAAATGCGATACATTCAGTGGTAATACTTTTAAAATTATCACAATACTACAATAATTTATTACATTTGAAAACTTGAAACTTTATCGAAAAAAAAGGAACTTTATTCAAATGACTTCATTGAACTATAAATCGCCTGACTCTCTATATAAAAGCTGTAAATATTTCATTCACACACTTTTATTCCATTCCTTTCATTCATCACAATACTGCAATAATTTATTTTATTTAAAAACGTAAAACCATGGAGGTAAAAATAATTTATCTCTATGCTTAAAACTTCATCGAAAAAGTCTGCTATAAAATCGTCTGTTCTCTATGTAAAATCAATTAATCTTTCATTCATATCAGCTATATTGCAGATTCCAGAGCTAAATAATTTTGTGTTAAAGAAATTCAGCAATTTTTATACAACTCATCTTACAATCACTTGTTTACATTCTGCATCCATTAAAATTAGGCTTCGTTGTAGAAATAATCAGAATTTGAGGATCATTTAAACTTCAATATATTGTAATTGCGTTGTTTTAGAATGTAGATGCACAGAAATTAAACAGAAATAAAACGGACGCATACAACGGACGCATACATTTTAGGACGCATACAACATTAATTATAAATTAAAAATAATTTTAAAAATCACGATTTTGACAAAAGATGGATAGCATTGATAATTTAAACTCAAATACCCTAAGACAAAAAAAATCGGCGCACCCCGCCAAATAATCCGATAGTAATGAAACTGTACAGGCAGACACCTGTCGACCGAATATGCAAATGAGCAAAAATTCGCAGCCAATGAATGAATAGTCGGAACTACAGCGCATTGAAACTGAGCACCATGGTGGTGTATATAAGGGGCGAACCTCGCTTTCAGGAACAAAACGTGCAGTGTATTTCGATTGCGTTTACGTACCTTGATTGTAACAATGCCTCACCGGCGAATTAGCGGCCACTACGAACATATGAAGGAGTTTGAAAGAGGGCGTGCTGTCGGACTGCATGAGGCTGGATGGGCACACCGCTGAATCGCTCGGTATTTGGGTAGAAGCGATGCACCAGTTAGACGATGTTGGCCGGAATGGGTCCGGAATGACAGACTTCAGCGGCAAGCGGGCAGCCTAGAGTGGCCACAGAACAGAAAGATAGAGCGATTGTCATAGCAGCTGTGACAGCACGAGATTCGTCGTTATCAACCATCCAACGTGCGACAAACACGGAAGTGACCATCCGGACCATTAATAGAAGACTATGGGAGCGGAATCTATACTCGCGACGCCCATTAAGCCATCTACCACTGACCAGTATGCACCGTCAACAGCGATTGCAATGGTGCCGGCCTGATCAACGTGGAATTGTTCGGATTGGAAACGAATTGTCTTCAGTGATGAGTTCCGTTTCGAACTGAGTCCCAACGACCAGCGCAGACGTGTCTGGAGACAGCCCGGACATCGTCAGGATCCTGCTCTTACTGTCACACGCTACACGGTCCGACAACAGGAAGTTATGGTCTGGGATGCCATTTCGTTTGATAGCCGAGCCCCTTTGATAGTCCTCCGTGGCACCATCACAGCACAACGGTACCCTGCTGATATTCTACGACCCGTTGTAGTGCCATTCCTTTCGCGACACCCCGGGCTAACGTTTCAGCAAGATAATACCAGGCCACACACGGCACGCCTCTCTATTGATTGTCTGCGTGCTTACTACACACTTCCTTGGCCAGCCTATTGAGCACATTTGGGTTGAGATGGAGCGTAGCCTGCGACCATACCAGAATGTAGACGAATTAGCTCGTCAATTGAAGGCCATTTGGAACGACATCCCTCAGAATACCATCCAGTAACTTTGTGTATCAATGCCACGTCAGGTAACAGCTTGTATCAAAGCCAGAAGTTGACCAACACCATATTGACGTGCTCACTTTGTGTAGATCTTTTAGTGCAATAAATTATCCAATTGTTCTGAAATTCTAATCATTTTTTTTCTGTACATCCACATTACACGTACCAAATTTTGTCTCATTTGGATAATTCTTTTTTAGTGCGTCGATTTTCTTTTGTCTTAGAGTGTATATTGTAATTGCGTTGTTTCATAATATAGATGCACAGAAATAAAGCAAAAATAAAGCGGTTTTAGGACGGACACAACACTAAATATAAATTAAAAAGAACTTTAAAAATCACGATTCTGACACAAGATGGATGCCCTATTTTATTTTGAAGGGGTCACGTGATCACTTCATATAATATGGGTGTAATTAATATTTTAATTTTTATTTAAAAAACTACCGAATATATTTTGCTGAATTTTTTTTCATATTTTTTATGGGATAATTTGAATATTTCCTAAAATTTTCGAAGCAATTTGTGAATTTTAAATTCGTTTAAAAAATGTTTGAAAAATTGGGTCCCATGGGGTTCAGTTTATTTCATTTCTTCAACCCGGGTTCAGTCCAAAACTAATTGGGTGATATTATTCATTTATATTCCCATAGGTTCTACAGACTGCCTGAACAACATACTAAAATTTCATTTTGATAAAGCCATTTTTACAGTAGTTATCGTGCGAAAGGACAGACAGACAGAATGAACAAAGTCATAAACACTTTTCAACTATAAAGTGTTAAAAACAAAAAATATACTAATACATCAATATATAAAATACGAACAAGAAAGTTAAATTGAACGTAATACAATTGAATATAATATGTATTAGAAGGACAAATTGTCAAGTTCCATATTAAGCATAAATTACAAGCAATTAATATTAAAACCTAGAGATAACATTGTAACTGCTTGACGCGCATGGAACAAGAACGAGTCGCTAAGCGTAGCTTAAAACATGCACAGGATCAAAATTATATATAAAATCACGATATAAATAAATAAACAGGGATTCATACAGTAAAGTAGAACGGGGTGTATTACAACTAATAAAAAAAAACGATTTTTCGAAAACGAGTTGAAACAGGTCGAAAGGGGTTGGCCTACCAATATGGAGGGTATTTAAGCATGTTGTTTGCGAATTTCATTTAATGCCACCGAGGAAGGGTATAAAGATGCCCGAAAGCGTTCTGGCTTTTAATTTTTATATATACGTCTATAGGAGGTTTATTAAATGACTTTTTTAAAATCTAAAGATTTGTCTTTAATTTATTACTTAATCGTTTTATAGTTATGACGCGTTACCACTCTTAGTACGGTAATAGGTGTTTATGAAACAGAATAAAACTTGGTAATAAGGGCATTATCCACTGAATAAGTGTTTTCAACTTTTTTGCTAGTCGTCCACATGACTTCTTGGTGTTTGTCGTTCATTCATAGAATCCTGCTGTTCTTCCCTTTTCTTCTTGGTTTTTACCTTTCATATCTTCTCTTCTGTTTAATAGCAGCCCCCCCCCCCCCCGTCCATCTACTAACTCGGGGATCTACAGAAGCCGGTCTTGGTTCTGGTGAGTGTTGGTGGCGTTGTCTTGTCGTGGTGAAGGTTTTTGTTGCGCTTTGCCTCCGAAACCGGTTGACACCCTTATTATTACATTATATGCTGTTTCAAACTAAGTTTTCTTAAATCTTTCACATATTAACTTTATAATACATGAATTTATATTTTGTTTGCGATTAAATTCTATCAAGATATGAACTAACTTATTTTCGCATTTTCTTTTATCTTTGAGCTCTTCAATCCTCGATTAATAAGAAATGCAAAAGAACGAAGAAATTTAAGACAAAAAAAATAAATAAATAAAATAAAATAAATAAAATAAAACAAGTTGACTCTTTGAAAGATCACTTCAAAATAGAATTTTTTTTTCCGCTGAAGGCATAAAACAACTCGCTAGGATCCTACAAAGACAATTGCATTGATAAATAAAACTGAAAACCGAATTTTCAAGAACATATGTCGACGAAATCATCAACAACGGATTTGGAAAGTAAAAGAAAATGTTAAAACGTGCTTTGTTTTAGTCGTAAAGACCGAAAAAAAGGGATTTTGAATGCAACATAGTTTTGTTTTGAAATGTTAGAATTGCTGACGAAGAAGAATTTACAAGAGGACAAATATTCTAATGTGTCCAATACAGTAAATGGGACAAACTAGTAAATTGTGATTTTGGCGAAACAACTGTAAAAATTACTTATGATGTAACTGAAAACCAATAGACTTATTGTAATAGATAGCTTTTCTATGACGTCACGCCTCACATGTGGCGGTCATGCTTTTTGTCATAGGATAACCCTATAATATGTCTGACGATTGTGACGTTTATATGAAAACCATCTATAAGAGGCCAAATGTGTAGTCATGGTTTTAGCCATTTTATCTATTGGAGAACCTTACGATATATCTGGTGATTGTAACATACAAATGAAAGCCATGTATAAAAAGTCAAAGGTGTGGTCATGGTTTTAGACGTTACAGCTGTTGACAGACCTTACAATATGTTGACGATTGTGACGTCTATAGACACCATCTATAAAAAGCCAAATGTATATGGTCATAGTTTAGTGTTATATCCATGGATTTAGAAAGAAGGAGATAAAACTTCTATTTATGAAACGTTTGAAAATTCCATAATGCTTTGAGAATTATATCTAAGTGTCGCTAGTGTTAGTAAAGTAGCTGTTATTATTAGTTGACACAATAGAAAGGCGTAGTATTTAGTATATGTATTTTTGATTATTTTTAAATTAAAGATCCTTTTATTATGAGCATAATTAACCAGTATTTTTGCATAGTTGTAGCATAGCATATAGAATATATGGACATAAAATAAATTGAAAGATAAATATCTTTGAATACGTAGGAATATTCTTTGCTGTTTCAGTTCAACTTTGCATTGTGTGCAATTTATTTTTACAAAATTGGCAGTTTAAATAAATATTTTGGGTCTTTCACCATGAAAAAACTTACAATGCAGGGCTACTTATCTTATCCCAGCGCCACCTGAATGATTGTCTCAAACGATATTGGTGCTTCCTTAATATGAAGTTTTAACTTTTACTTTCATGGTTATATCTATTGGAAGACATTCCTGCCCTATGTCTAACAGTTGTCACGTATATGAAAACCATCGATAAAAAGTTAAATTTGCTGCCGTGGTTTCAGCCATTACATCTGTTTAAGGATCCTACAATATGTCTGGCGAGTAAAATAAAATCACCTACATTGTCAATTGAAATAGTAACTCAATTTAATGACAATCGTTCAATTATTTCTAAAACTACCAAACTCGCTGTGGTAAAAGCAACATTTCTTGTACCCCGATAATTACTTGTGATAATTCCTAAGCAATGATGTTAATGAAGTCATTGTAAGTAATGTAAATATTTTATGACTTACCAAGACTCGAACCACGTATTATCCTTCTTCATATTTAGATAGCAATAAAATTTTATATGTACGATCAGCTCATTCATCTGCTTTTTTTTATACAAGACAGCATTCTGTTAAAAGAAAAAGATAGATTTTCTTTTTCGAATCATACCAAAATCTAATCAGAACCAGGGTACACAAGTGACTTATATACAAAATTTTGTGTAATTGGGTCCATTAGTTTTTAGCTAGAGTGGATACATACACTGGACAGACAGACAGACACACACACACACACACAGACACACACACACACAGACACACACATACACACACACACACAGATAAACATACACACACAACACACATACACAAACACAGGCATACACACTCACAGACAAACATACACACAGATAAACACACACACATACACATACATATAGACGGCACCCTAAAATAGTTTTTTCCGAATTCTAGAGGTTCAAAAGCGTATAGGTTTGTCGAAAACCCCGGTTGAATTTCAGTGCTTTCTCCCATGTATTGTAAAGAATGCAAAAAACGTTGTAAAAAATTACTTTGTAATTGTTTGGAACCGATTTAAACATAAAGCATGCAAAAAATAGATACTCTCTCCTTTCTTTTAAAACGTATTATCCGAGAGAATGGAATATTTTGCATTTTTGCTGACCCTAAAAAATGTTTCACGCTATGCGGTTGAGTCATTTCAATAAAAATTAATGTAATGGGAGTTCTTAATACGGCGTATTTCTTTTCTCATTGAACGGTTCGTTAAACACTAAATAATTTATTCAGGTAATATTGCAGACGATCATTCTTGTTGGAAATATTAAAAAAAAGAACTTTAAAAATATTTTTAGTGTCTCAAAAATAAAGGAAAAATACATGAAACATGAACTAAATTAAAAGTATTTTAACGAGAAAAATTATGATTTTTTTCTTTTTTGCGAATCATTTCAGTTAAAAGCAAGACATAGATTGCTTTTTAATTCGAATGGATTTCAGGTAAATAGTTAAAGAATCAAGGTTTTATTTATTTATTTATTTTTAAATGAAAATGTCGGGTTGTCATTGCGAAATGTAATGATTCATAAACTGACAAAAAAATATCTTGAAATTTCTTTCACTCAAAATGATAAAAAATTCGGAAAAATCAGTAGTTTTGTTTCAAGAAACGGAAAATTTATCCAAGCCATTAAAACTCTAAAGAGATTATCTGGCATCGATAACAGGAAAAAAAAATATTCACAAGGGACTATCTGCGAGCTACAAGGCCCATCTGTGACAAAATGATTTTTTCTCCGATTTCAACAAGTACTGGGTTTGAATCGAATTCTGTCTATATCTATACATGGTAGCAATAGTGTGAAAACTAAAAACCGCTTTAAACTGTAGATCTCGATTTAAGGCACTCTTGTGTACATAAAATAGAATAATATAGAGCCAATCCAATCCAAGACCTGAAATCAAAAGAACAAAATTTTCTTGTTAAACTCTTTTATCTGGCAAGATATCGTTGTGCTTTCTATAGAACATCCGAGTACATATTTTTATTACTTTCCACACGTACATAGTATAACGTATAAGGAAAACATTGTGACGAGGTCGAAAATACGATTTCGAGTTTTCAGCACGTTTATAAACATCCATGAACTCGAATCGAACGTTTTTGAAGTGGTGTCTGTGTGTGTGTGTATGTGTATTTATGTCACTGTGCGTGTTAGAGTGCTAGTATTCGCGAGACTGTGAATGCGATATCTCACGAACAAATAGAGCGTTTCGAACGAAATTTCGTACGATTATTACAATCAATAAATACGGAAATTCTATTGATTTCAAACGCAATCGAATGTTTGGAAGACCTCCACATTTTTAAATGAAATTAAAAAAAAATCCTTAAAAATTAGAATCTTTAAAACTGTTACAAAAATAATACTTTTCCATGTAATGTTTCGTTAGGAAACGGGTGATATAAACTTTAGAACGCTAACATGGACTGTTCTTTAGTTATTGCACGTTTTACAAATAAATTTATACAAAAATTACATAAAATTAAAAAATATTTGCCACCGTGAAATACGTTCACTTTTCATATGAAATATTATGCGACACATTTATTAATATCATTCTCATGAATCTAGTTCGCTCCATTCCCGAGAGAAGATACTTTGTATAATGGTTTTTAATTGTAATGCCCAAGAATCTGCCAAAAGTCATTTAGTCGTATGTAATAAAAGACCTTTTATCCATTTTTCTGTAATGCTTGGCGATACATTTGACGAACCTAGAGACAGATTTGGCGAAATATCGCCAATTTGGCGACTTTTTGTGGGTGCCACATTGACGAAAATATCGCCAATGAAAATATCGCCAAGAAAATAACACTAAATTAACGAAAATGACGCTAATAGATGAATTGATTCATTTTTTACACTATTGCTTACACTATTAGCGGATGATATCAATGTTGATAATTGTCAAGTTAGATTTACTCAAAATATGAGCAAATAAGGTACTTCGAGTTAGTTTTACATGTTGTCGCCCAGAAAAGATTGCAGAGCATTAAAAACATTATGTCGTAGATTTCATACACCATTTTTTTGCTGTGAAAGAAGTCCATTCATTGCATTGTGTAGCGAAAGTCATGTACTGCCCATATCAGATGTTTTTCCGAATGCAGAAAATCGGGTCATAAGCAGACTAGATGTAAGACATTTGACTATGAGCAGACTAGATGTCGTTTCGTGCAATTTAAAGGAGTCATTTTTTGTTGCAAGGTTCAGCTTTGCAGTACTTTGCAGGACAAATCTGAAACAAGCAAAGTAGATGATAAAAAGATCCGAAATTGAGCCCAGGGTTACCAGGATTTCCCAGTTAGAAGAAGGGTTTCCAGATTTGGCTATTTATCGCCAATTTGGCTATATTTGGCGACCCCCGGAATGTTCCACAAACTTCTCGATAGAGCGATTATTCTTTGAGAAAGGGATATTTCCAGAAGTTTCTATGGAGAGACTATAAAAAGGACTCCCCCCTCCGTTGCAGGGGATTTGACGAATAGGCGTGACACGAGCTACATTGGACTGTGATTTTTGTCAATGTTTTGAGAATAGTAGCGGCTGTTTTGTGAAATGACTTTCGTCAACATTTTCAGAATAAGATCTCTTATTTTGTGTAATGAGTGGAGCATTTAAAGTGCTGTTTGATTGTATAGTGTTCCTGTTAACTTTGTGCTTGTGAGTAAACGTAAGTTATCCAGAAACTTGGACTCGTTCCTGTATCCTGCGAGTGCACCTAAGATTCTAGGGGATACGTTTTGAACAATAATCTTATGCACACCGTCATTTGACGTCCTTAGAGTTCAGTTTAATAAATAACACTGTTCAACAATTTTTCAGTTTTTCTTTTTTACCAAAATGAAAGTAGCCACCTTTTATAAATTTTGGGTCGCTGAACATGAAAATCACTCTTAAAATTCTCTCCTGGCTCAGAGTTTTGAGTCATTGCACTGTTTACATTTTACATATAACATTATGGAACGTTATAATTACGATACGTGAAATCAAAAAAAAAATAAGGGAAAAGATATAAAATAGGCACTGTCGTTCCCCACAAGCGACAGGCAAAAAGATGGCGTGTATAAAAAGGAGAGGTTGTTAACTGTTATTCGTACTATTGTATTCCCACAGTCTTATATGTAAAATGTAAACAGTAAAATTACTCAGAAACCTGAGCCAGGAGACAATTTTAAACATCATTTTCGCGTTCAGCGACCCGAAATTAAAAAAGGATAGATATTTTTACCTCTGTAAAATTTTCACTGTTGAAACAGTATAATACAATGGAATGCAAATGACTCAAAAATTTGTCAAGCAAATGTCCCTATTTCTCATCCAGAAGTGACACATCGACCAGCGCTTCAAAACCGAAGATCTCTTCATTCTAGACATATGATTGCTTGAATCTCAGGGGGGTGGTTGAATGTGCCCTTAACGGCCGAGTCTGGTTTTTACGACACTGCAGCTCGGGGTGGCGTAGGTAGTTTGTGTCCCACCTCCCTTCGACTCGCGTGCCATAAAAGCAAATTTCATCCCAGATCCGTGACGATCAATGGGCCTCGTAAATTTCCGGGAGAAGTAATTTTTCGAGGGTTAAGCGGAAGGAATCCCTAAGTGGTTTCCTTTGATGAGGATTCTTTAAGACTGGGTATTTTCTGTTTGAGAAATACAGGGTGATTCGAATTAAACATGAGGTGCTTAGACCTCTCTGTGGGTGAGACTAATTGGACAAATCGCAGTCAAATTTCGTACACACACTCTCCTAAGTACGCGGTTTCGATTTCTGAAGATAAACAAAAATAGTTCACATGTCGGCCGCCAGGAGGGAAATTTGCCGCTGTAGCCCCCCGCAAGGAATGCATATTGTATAATTTATCTAACAAATAGCGGCATAAGAAAGTTCCGAAGATTACAAATGGCGGGGTGGGACATCCCAATGGTTAGCGCGTAAGCATTGCACTCGGGACGACCCAAGTTCGATTCTCGGTTCTGCCCAAACTGTGGAGTACGGACAGTACGCAGCAAACACACGGAGACCAGGCACATTAAATATGTGGGTCCTTAAGTTCTTCCGAGAGATTGGTGGTAGGGGAAGGAGGGTACGGTCCCTATGGATGCCGCCATCAGTGGGTTCCGGTCTAAATTGGGTGACACTTCCCGACTTTCCAAACAGATACTTTACACTTTCGGGTAGGTCGGATACGATCTGAGTAGAAGAAGAAGAAGATGATGATTACAAATAGCGAGTAGTCATCCACGTAAGTATTTTAACTGTCGCCTTAAGTGAAGTAGAAGCATTGCTGTTTCCTTGATAGAAGAGTTTAACAAATAACGGTAAGACTACGCGGTAAGATGAGCTTCATGTGCCCGCTAGTCGTAGATTTGTGAAAAACGCTTTGTGACTCTTTTTAGAGACGATGATTGTAAAACATACTTCACAATATATACATTGCGGAGACAGTAGCACCAGATTCACACCTAGCGGCCAAAATTCGAAATATTTCTTTCTTCAGAAATCAAAACTGCATACTGCAGACCCTCATTTCGATAAGAGCTTGCCATTTCGTCCCAGTAGCTCAACGGTAGCGCGTCGGCTGGCCAGTTCGGAGATCCAGAGTTCGATTCCCGGTTGGGGTAGCAAGGCTTTTTACAATAGCTCCCTAACAAATCAAACCTGCAGGTTAATGCAAAGATGTCGGATGTCTGAAAGTGTCCCTAGTACGACTAGTACGGATTCAGTGGAATGTAGAACATTGAGCGCCGATTTTCAAAAATTGAGAAAATAACGACCACGCAAGATACTAACCTGGGTAAAAATAGTAGTGTCAGGAGGCTAACCTGGGGTAAAAATAGCAGGAGGTGGTCAGTCAGATTGTCAGTTGCCCGCCAGCCTGACATTAGAGGGCAGAGAAATATACTTTCAATTGTATGCAGGATTAATGAAATATGTATTAGACATAATTAAAATTAAATTCTAATAAAATAATTGGAAATTCAATAAGTAATTGTTAGATTTTTCTGGCTTTAAAGATAATTCTTATTTAATAATTTAGATATGTAGTTTTGACAATTCCAACTGCTTTGTCTTCAGCTATATATGTGATCTTAAAAGGAAGTTGTATACACTTTTATCGAATGTGTGTCATTATCAGACAACAGATCTATTTTATCATGTATATGGGTACCATAGAACTTTTTCCAGGGTAGGGAAAACTCCAGAATAAAATATACACCGACAAGCTTGATGCCTATCTTTGTGACCGATAACATCCCGGGGTTTGGGGGTGCAGGTTCCCCTTTTGCCATCCCCTATGTGTATGTGTATAAATTGTGTAAGCCTAGTTTCGAAGAAGGCTATTAGAAAAAAGGAGATAAAATTCCTATGCATAGGAGTTTTATCTCCTTTTTTCTAATAGCCTTCTTCGATCTTTTTTGTGACGTTCCTGCCAGCAACCCATTACAGAGAGTTGGAAGTCGGCTTGACCCATCCAATTGTTTCCCTTAGTGCCAATACAAAATTTTATTAATTAATATTTAATTTACTAAGGCTGAAATTAAAATTTTTATCACGTTTTTCACATTTCCGAATTCATATTAGTCTATACGTTTCAGAACTGTACGTTTTATCTTCTATTCGTAGTGCAGTAATTTGTACGATTTTTTTAATACAAAAAAAAAAAATCCTTATACGTTACCAAACAGTTCATTAGACGTGACCGAAATTCCTTCTGCGACAATTTTATGTAACACCACTCCGACATGTAAGGAATTCAGTTAATTACCTTATTATACTGTCATTAATCATAAAAAAGCAACATTTAATACAACGTCGAAAGTATTAACTACCAATCTTTACCATGATCGTTCTATGCGCTAAATAGCACTACAATTTTCATTTGGGCACTGACATCTGTAACTGTAACAATGCTTCTTTGCTAGGTTGCATTTTTCCTTTTGTAGTTGACGTCACTAACAAAGGTCGGTCTTCCATATTTTGTCAGGCCCACCTGTGTTTGTTTTATGTGTTGAGTTCGTGAGCATCCCCTGCTGTAACATCTTTATGTGGGTAGTTTATTGAAAAAATAACTCTGAATTAGTCTCATAATGAATAGCACAATTGAATCAATGTCTGGAATAAAGGTTTCTGGCACAAAAGGCGGATAAGAAGAAAATGGATATCAAAGGTGTATTGTAGGTTCTGAGCGAAAGTTTGGCATCTTTCACCTGAACTTTAAAGAGTAGATAGTGATTTTTTTTTTGTTATTCTTCATAAAATTTATTTTTCAAGTTTAATTTTAAAATATATGTTGCATTTTTAAGATTAATTTAAAGTAAAACGCATCAAAATCGGACGCAAATTATGTATATAGCGATAAAAGTGTTTTTAAAAACATTCATACTTCTCCTACTTTGGCATATCTTTCCTTTTTTCTGATCCTTTTTTTTATTTACTTTTTTTTTCTGTTTCTAATTGTTAAATTGTTATGTATGTTTGCATAAAAAGTTAATATCCCATTTTCTTAGAAATGAATGTATAAGTTGAACTAATAATAAGTATGCATGAACTGAACCTTAAATTTTGAAAAAAAAAAAGTACATGTATAACAAAATTAAATACTTTTGTCTGATTTAAAAACGAAAATATGAAAATTAACATTTATAATTTTTCATAAGTATTCAAATTATCACGTAAAATATGTAAAAAAAAATTTTCACCAAATTATGTTAAGTAGTTTTTTAAATAAAAGTTGAAATAATGATGACACCCATATTATACGAACAGATCACGTGACTCATTGCAAAATAAAACATGGCATCCATTTTTTTTTCTTCGCTTAATGAAAATCGTGATTTTTAAGGAACTCTTATATTTATATTTAATGTTGCATCCGTCCTAAAATCAATTTATTTTTGCATATTAGCTGTGTATTTAAATTCTGTGCCTACGTAATTACAATATTTTTGATTTTAAATGATCACTAAAGTTTGACTATTTCTACAACGAAGCCTAATTTTAACGTATTCAGAATGTAAATAGATCGAGAGATTGTAAGAGGAGTTGTATAAGAATTGCTGATTTTTTAACGCAAAATTATTTGGCTCTTGAATCTGGAATGTAAGTGATATGAATGAAATATTCATTGATTTTATATAGAGAAGTAGACGATTTTATAGCATTGCCTTTTTTGATGAAGTTTTAAGTTTTCAAGTAAAATTAATTATTGTACTGTAATAATTTTAAAAATATCACCGTTGAATGTATCGCATTTTAGAGCGGTTTAAATAAAATTGGATTTCAGGTAGAAAGTGTTTCACACACACACACATAATAAATGCATTATGCATGATTAATATTTCTTGTCTTTTATAAAATTAAATACGAAAGCAATTTATTCCTGCTAAATAATAATTAAACTGTATAAATTCCTGCTAAATTGATCTAATATCCCTGCTAAATAATAATTAAACTGTATTAAAAATATATAAAATTATAAATGCATGAGCAATTCAGGTCAATTTGCACATTTACCCGTAAGAGGAAAGAAATGTAGTATTTCATACTTTACATACTTCCTTTATATGTTTTGAGAAAGTATTTGAATATATTTTGGAAAAGTCAAAATTCAGTTTTTGTTAAATATTTCAAAGCCGTAACCGGCTTTGAAATTTAAAGCTGCAGCTAGTTTCAAATTTTGTGAACATCTAGCTCTGCCTGCCCGAGTCTGCAACGCCAACGTTCATGCTTGAAGAACTTGTCTAAAGAGGATGATCCCAGAATTGGGAATAGTTAACGAATGAACAGCTTTTATCGAAAGTTTTTCCCTGTTATTTTTTTTTTACTTTCCCTGCAGTACATGGTAATGTATAGGGAAAGTACTGGAATCATGTCGAAAATCACAACTCGAGTTTTCGACGGATCTACATGTTTTATGACCTCTAGAATACGAGAAAACTATTTTTAGCGTGACGTCTGTGTGTGTGTGTGTCTGTGCAATGTATGCATCCACTCCAACTTAAAAACTAACAGACCACATTTTATAAAATTTGGTAGATAATTTGGTTTCAAAATCACTTGTATGTGACCCTGGTGCTGATTAGATTTTAGTACGATTTGCCAAAAAAAAAAAATAACCCGTCTTTTTTTTTTCTTTTTTTTTTTTAAATCTTCCAAATCTAAAAGAACTACGTATGATGAAATATATCCATTAAATGCTTATTTTATACGTAATTTGTAACGATGAAAAGAATAAGACCCATCCCAATGACTCGACGACTCACCATTCTCGAGATATTTTAGTTTTTCGCATTTTCACTACGCCACTTTTAAAAGTAAGTCCAGTTACCCAGTGAGAACGAAAATGGAATTAAAAACGCAAATTTAGTGTCATTTTAAATAATTATGAGCCTTATTTTGTGCCATTAAAATCAATATAATGAATTATTGAAGAAATAAAATGAATATGAGTCTGCAGGGAAAGTCATGCGTTGCCCACATCAGATTTTTTATCACATGTAAACTTTCTCTGTCACCCATTAGAATATTAACTCCCCACACAGTCGCGGTATGCGATTGAAGTGTAATTTAAAACGGGATACGAAATCTCGCCTTCTTTCGTTGCCCCCCCCCCCCCCCCGTGAATGGTAACCGTGCGTTGCTAGGTAACAAGGCGATCCACGAAACAATAGGATTCCTGAAATTTTTCCAGTTTTATTTGCATTGCATCGACGAAAATATGACGTTGAGTAAATACATATGTATGAAATTCGTTTTTTACACACATCCCCAAATTTAAACGGAAAAACGGTTTGGATTTCATTCCTGATAAATTTGTATGTTACTTGAATTCTGCTTGTTCATAGTCAAAATAAAATGGAAGATATAAATAACAGGTGCTTTAACTAATTCGCGCAATCTTTTTAACACTTTTCAGCATAGTTGAAAAATGTTCATAACTTTGGTCATTCTGTCTCTCTGTCTGTCCGTTCGCACGATAACTACCGTAAAAATGACTTTATCAAAATGAAATTTTAGTATGATGTTGAGACGCTCTGTGAACATATGGGAATGGAAATGAATAATATCACTCAATTAATTTTGGATTGAACCCGGGTTGAAGAAATGAAATACATTGAATCCCATGGGACCTAAATTTGCAAACATTTTTTAAGCGAAGTTAAAATTGACAAATTGCTTCGAAAATTTTAGGAAATATTCAAATTATCCCTTTAAATGTACAAAAAAAATCAGTAAATTATGTTGAAATAATTGCATATATATGATAGTGCTGCTTTGCACCTACTATATATTATTGCATAACTTTATATATATATATATATACGTATATGTGTGTGTGTGTATATATATATATATATATATATATTGTATATATATATATATATATATTATATATATATATATATATATATATATATATATATATATATATATATATATATATATCGCCTATTGGAGATTTTAAAAGACTTTTAAATACAACAGGTCTATTGGTAGATCTATATTTAATTATAATGAAATTTCACAATCTCTCTCTATAGATCATGATTCTATGCCAATTGTAGATAATGAATGTATTTGTAAAGTAAGCAAATATGCAAAATTTCTAAATCCAGACTTGGGGCATATAGTTACAGGAGATTTAGATATAGTTAAAGACAATACGTTGAGAACCATTATGTCATTTGGCACTAAATTCAGGATACCTTCTTGTAATAATTCTTTTAAAGTTTTAAAATCAATTAATCTTGATCTTTATAAATATATATATAAGTTAGCTTCTAAATATGCTCTGCATTTAGAGGTATTTCATATGTGGAAATTTACTTTATTGGAATCTATTAAAAATGCTATTAGTAGTATTAAATTGTCTAGATCTTTATATAATATTGATAATATTAAACATTCCATTAATGCTTTGAGAATTATATCTAGGTATCGCTCGTATTAGTAAAGTAGCCACTATTGTTAGTGGATACAACAGAAAGGCGTAATATTTAGTATATGTATTTTTGATTATTTTTAAATTAAGAGTTTCCTCATTATGAGTATAATTAACCAGTATTTTTTCATAGATGTAGGATACAGAATATAGGGAGATAAATATAAATTGAATGGTAAAATAATGTTAAATACTTATGAATGTTCTTTATCGTTTCAGTTCAACTTAATGTTTCAGTTGAAATGTTGCCATTGCACTAATAATTTTATTTTTCTAAAATGGACAGTTTAAATAAATATTTTGAGTCTTTCGCCATAGATATACATACAATGCAGGACTACTTATCTTTTTAACTTCGTACTTTTACAACCATGCCTTATCAGGGAGAGCTTTTTACTTTCCTTATATACATAATGTATAAGGAAAGTATTGTGACGGGGTCGAAAATTCGAATTCGAGTTTTCGACGGGAGAGCACGTTTCAAGCATCCCTGATCACGAATCAAACATTTTTGAACTGTTGTCTGTGTGTGTGTGTGTGAGTGTGAGTGAGTCTTTGGAGACGATATCTCACGAACGAATGGAGCGATTCGAATGACATTTGGTACAAAAATCACAATCCGTGAATACTGGAAGCCTATTGTTTTAAATGAAATCGAATGTTCAGAACCCCCTAAATGTTCGAGTGAAATTTTGAAAAATCATCAAAAAATCAAAACCTTTAATAAAGTTACTCAACCAGACATTTCTTATGTAGAAAACGATTGACATAAACTTTAGAAAGCTAGCTTGAACCGTTCTCGAAATATTGCACATTTTTCAAATAAATTTATAAAAAATCCCATAAATTAAAAAAATATATTAACTCTTGAGAAACATGTTCACTTTTCATATGTAATATCATGCGATAAATTTGGTGACGTCATTCTCGTGGATCTAGCTCGTTCCATTCATAAGAAAAGATACTTTGAGTAATACATTTGTATTTGAACGCCAATAGTCATTTATCTGCTATAAGACTAACTTATTTCTCCGTTCATAACGCTTGGCGAGATTTTGGCGACGAATTTGGCTGAATGTCGCCAACTTGGCGACTTTTTGAAATGTTGCCAAATTAACGAAAATCTCGCCAAATGGATAAAAATGACGCTAAATCGATGAAAATGACGACTAATTAACGAACAATATCTTAGAAAGAATATCAATATCTACTATATTAATTACCCATTTTTTTTGCTGCAAAAGTAGTAAATTCATTGCATTATATAAGGAAAGTGATGTGCTGCCCACATCATATTTTTTTAATCTTTGAATCGAGAGGATGCTTCGTAACAATATATCATACAGCATTCAAATTATTACTTTATAGCAGCGGTTCTAAGCCTTTGGTAGGCGTACCACTAGTGGTACGGGGATAATTTGCAATATAAAAATTTATATACAGTATAAAAACTTTATCATCCAAAAGTAATTACGAAGAAAATAAATTGAATCGGGAAAATATTTTCTTCAGGTATTACCTTCTAAAGAAAAATAGCAACTCATTGATATTTCACGTGACAGAAATTTAATGGAGGATTCTATAAATAGCTTTTTAGTCAAATGCGAGATTAAAAAATCTGATGTGGGCAACACATGACTTTCCTTATATAATGTAATGAATTTACTACTTTTACAGTAAAAAAATAGGTTTTTCTTATAGTAGATACTGATATTCTTTCCAAGATATTGAATTTTCGACAATGAGTCGTCATTTTAATTGATTTAGCGTCATTTTTATCCATCTGGCGAGATTTTCTTTAATTTGACAACATTTCAAAAAAGTCGCCGAGTTGGCGACATTCCTCCAAATTCGTCGCTAAAATCTCGTCAAGCGTTATGCACTAAGAAATAAGTTATTCTTACAGCAGATAAATGACTATTGGCGTTCAAATACAAAAGTATTATTCAAAGTATCTTTTTTCATGAATGGAACGAGCTAGATCCACGAGAATGATGTCACTCAATTTATCGCATGGTATTACATATGAAAAGTGAACATGTTTCTCAATAGGAAATATTTTTTTTTTATTTTATATGACTTTTTGATAATTTTTTTTTGAAAAATGTACAATATATCTCGAGAACGGTTCATGTTAGCGTTCTAAAATTTATGTCAATCGTTTTCTAATAAAAAAATTACATAAGAAATATCTATTTGCGTAACTTTATTAGTGGTTTTGATTTTTTGACGATTTTTTCAAAATTTCATTCGAAAATTTAGGGGGGTTCTGAACATTCGATTGCGTATAAAAACAATAGGCTTCCAGTATTTACGGATTGTGATTTTTGTACCAAATTTGATTCGAATCGGTGCATTCGTTCGTCAGTTATCGTCTCCACAGACTCACTGACACACACACACACACACACACACACACACACACTTTCACACACACACACACACACACACACACACACACAGACATCACTTCAAAAATGTTTGATTCGTGATCAGGGATGCTTGAAACGTGCTCTCCCGTCGAAAACTCGAATTCGAATTATCGACCCCGTCACAATACTTTCTTATACATTATGTATATAAGGAAAGTAAAAATTGGACAAGAAAATATTTTAAAGACATTTTAGAAAGAGCAACTATATTTTTATTGCAAAAAATTAAGGAATATGATAAACTATAAGCAGATATGAAAAAACTAATTTTTTTCAAACACAAGTATTAAATGAAATTATTGTGTTTATCACATTCTTAATCAATAGTCATATTATTTATTAACCATATTGTTAATCAATAAACATATTGTGTATTACTCATTGTTAATGAATAATCGTAATATTCATTAATAATATTGTTAATGAATAATTATATGAATCATTAATTATATTGTCAATCAATAATAACATTGTCTATTAATTATTTTGTTAATTTTATTTGCTAGTATTTATTACTTGTGTGTGTGTGTGTGTGTGTGTATGTGTGTGTGTGTGTGTGTAAAAGTATGTGTGTACGTGTGTGTCAGTAAGTCTGTGGAGACGATATCTCACGAACAAATAGAGCGATTCGAGTGAAATTTGGTACAATCTGTGAATACTGGAAGCCTATTGTTTTTAAATACAATCAAATGTTCAGAATCCCCCTAAATTTTCAAGTGAAATTTTGAAAAATTTATCAAAAAATAAAAACCTTTAATAAAGTTACGCCAATGGACATTTCTTATGTAATTTTTCCTTAGAAAACGATTGACATAAACTTTACAACGTTAGCATGAACCGTTCTCGAGATATTGCACATTTTTCAAATAAATTTATAAAAAAAATCCCAAAAATTAAAAAAAATATATTAACTGTTGAGAAACATGTTCACTTTTCATATGTAATATCATGCGATAATTTGGATGACATTCTCGTGGATCTAGCTCGCTCCATTCACGAGAAAAGATACTTTGAGTAATACTTTTGCATTTGAACGGCAATCTGCTATAAGAATAACTTATTGCAGTCCATAACGCTTGGAGAAATTTTGGCAACGAGTTTGGCGTAATGTTGCCAACTTGGAGACTTTTTTAAATGTTGCCAAACTAATGAAAGTCTCGCCAAATGAATAAAAATGACGCTAACGCTAAATCAATGAAAATGATGACTAATTAACGAAATGGCAATATTTTGGAAAGAATATAAGTATCCACTATAAAAATAACATATTTCTTTTACTGTAAAAGTAGTAAATTCATTGCATTATATGAGGAAATTCATGTGCTGCCCACATCAGATTTTTCTTTTATTAGAAACACATTAATATGTGACAATAACTTTAGTGTATAACTTTAGTGTCTTGACGTTCTAACTTGATTTTTGAATTTTGGCTTTGATGGTACGCATTTATGAAAAGGCTAAGATCCCTTGCAGCAGGAATTTTATTTTAATTTTTTTCACTGACCTTATTAGCAGAGTAAAAGTTAAAATCTCAGTTCTACATACATCCCAAACGTTTCACTACGCAACCTTAAAGATGAATTGTTTTCTTCTTAAAAAGTTTTTCTTCCAGAAACGTCCCACCCTAACATCCCCAGCATAAAATTGTAGTGTAATAAAATACCCGTCTGATATAAAACCGGGAGAAGAAATCTTATCTCTTTTCATTGGCCCTCTGGGGGTTGAAGACTGGAGTTGCTAGGCAACAGGGCGATCCTCCGGCAGACTGATATGTTCCGGAGCGTTTGCCTGAATCTTTTGCTTTGAAACATCGCCAGAATAAAGAAATGAATATATGAATCTATGATTTGCATTGTTGGGAGGGGCAGCTCAGTTCAGTTAAATAAAAATTTAAATCTATACAGGGTGATTAAAAAATGATGGGTCAAACTTTAAGAGGTGGTAGTACACACCAAACCAGTATTTTTCGTCATCGTTTACCGGGTCGAAAATGAAACGTACAGGCGTTACAGGGCGATGGAATGGGTAGGTTGTCCCATAGCTTGGTCCTCACGATTGCCCGATTTGTCGTGTATTGACTTCTTTTTGTGGGGATATCTCAAGCGTCTCGTCTATGACACTCCCTTTGAATCTGTAAAAGAACCAGAATTTCGACCGCTGCTGCCGAAGTGCGCGTAATGTCTGGTCTGTTCGAGAGAGTTCGCCAATCCATCGTCGCTGTGAGACGTGCATTCAGATCGGCGATCGATTTTTTGTGCCATTACTGTAATTATTGTTTATTAAATGGCATTTTATAACTTCTAAGTCATTCTTATGTTTTCGCCTCACCTCATCGGTTTCACCATTAAGCGCACTGGCGCCTTTTACGTTTCATTTCAGACCCGGTAAACTATGACAAAAAATGCTTAGTTTGGTGTGTCCTACCACCTCGTAAAATTTGGCCCATCTTTTTTTGAATCACTCTGTATAATATGCACTAAACTGACTCACTGATTGAGTGATTGAGTGACATCGAAAATGATCAAGAAATTCCACTAAAGTCAGAATCTTGGTTTTAGCGTCAATCGATCAGACTCGGCTTCCAGAGCAAATGAAAAAAAAAATTTTCTATAAGTTTTAACATTCGAATGAGAGGTGAAGGTGTCAAGAGATAATTAGAATATTCAAAACCATTTTATCAACATAATCAGGTAATTCTGCTCAAAATATCTTCTCATTCTATCCATCCCAGCTTCTACGTCATACGTCAACGGAAATGTTGAATGAGAGGTGATGATAGAAAGGTATTTTAAAATGACTGACACCATTCTGTCTCTCCGAAATAATAAAAACATAATCTGTCGTTCTTAATTGGAACTGAGAAATAAATATATATATATATATATATATATATATAATGAAAATCCAATGATAGAATGGAGAGAAGTTCTAACTCAAAATACCTTACCTTAAAATATGCATGCAAATTAAGAAGTATTAAGTAGAAAATCAACCATCATGAGGAAAATAAAATGCATATTTCTAGTCATCAAACTAAAAATAATCAACAAATATCAATGGTGTGGATTCAATAGGAAAACGAAAAATAACCTAGCATTAAAGCTATACACGTGGATAAGCACTAGGCCTAAAAAATAGTTCATTTCGAAACAAATATTTTTCAAGTCCAAGTATTTATTCAAAATGAACATAAAATATAAAATATGCCTGTTTCTGAAGCAAGAGATAGATTATGTCTATAAACGCTTGGTACTTGGACGACAAGCGTAAAGATTGAAACATTATATAGGAAACAAAAATACCTGAGATACACTGCATATGTCTTATCCATCCACCCATTCGAGCAATATATATATATATATATATATATATATATATATAGCAAATAAATTCAAAAGGAAAAATTGGAATCTAGCCAACGGGAAAGCATAAATGGCCGAAGGTGGTTGTGACCCCTCGCTCCCGGTAATAGCATGCTATTACACCCAGGTAACACTCCCGGTACCAAATACTTTGCCGAAACTTGACTTCCGAATGGGTGTCGAGCACAAGACACTGACCGTGGAAGAGAGTACAAATCTCAAGTAACGAAGAAAAATCCGAAGTACAAAGCCGAAGTAAAAAACCATAATGAAAAAGGCAAAGAGACGTTGATAAAGGAGAGTACCGTCCATATATAGCATTATACTACCACTAGGGTGCGCTATCAGTAAGTTCCTTGGTAGGTGAACAACACACTTAGCGTTTCCATTTTCGATAGCATCACAAGTGTGTACATGTTATATCCTTAAAATAAGCGTTTTTTACATCGTTGTATACAGTATTATAATAATGTCTAAGGAAATGTGCGGGATAATGTTTCTTAATCGCCTCTTGCATTATTCTTCTGTCATTGGTAGTTCGATCGTTTTTAAAAGTATGGATTCTTTGATTACGTTTCAGATGTTTTACAATAATATTTCGTAATATATTGTTACTTAAATTTGAGTTCCAATAGATAATGTGGTTGATACTTATCTTGAAAATATTTCTCTTGTCGTATAAAATGGTATATAAACAATTGTTGTTATCATAAAGGATACTAATATCCAGGAAATCCTCTTGATTGTAATTTTCCATGTGTGCTTCTATGAGATTCATAGAAACACACATGGATTTCTATTCTACTTCAATCCAAGATCGTGACTACCCACTATTGCAATTTACTTCACTCTAAGTTAAACTTCCAATAACCTAATGACTAGCCTTCGAAGAAGGAATCACGGCATTTAACAAATAAACACCTTCATTTACAGCTAGCTTCGCTGAGAACTAAAAACACACAGACACACACACACACACACACACACACATATATATATATATATATATATATATATATATATATATATACTCGTATATATACAGGGTGTCCCAAAAACATTGACCTCGGATTTTATTCCTTAAATATTGATCTTAGACATATATAATAAATTACAAAGCTGCGTAATAAAAAGTACAGAATTTTATGAAATCGATTAAAATTTTCAAAGGAATTCAATTTTAAGAAATACAAAATTTAAATTTTTATACGGCCTCCGTACAAAAGTATTTCCAATGAGTAAAATATGCCCCATACACTATAATAAGGTGATGTACAAAATTTCAGCATTTTATCATAAAAAGTTCCAGAGATATGAAAAGACAAAAATTCTGACTTAAACCACTTTTCGTTGAATCGGCATGGGTTCTCAGAGGGGAATAATCATGTCCACAGATCGCGTTTCAGGGGTCATACACAAATTACGAAAGAAAACAATGATTACATAAATAAATTATAAGATTGCTATTTATTGGTACAAAAGTATCTACACTGAGTAGAAATAATAACTTTACTCAACGATTACAAAGCTTGTTCAAAATGTTTTCCATCCATTCCAAAGATCCATTAAAGATAAGAGGCAGATATTATTTGCCTATGATGCATTTCTGTGTTGCGGCATTTGCACTCTTGCTGTAAACATTTACATTTTAATGTGTGATTAATCCTTTACCAACTTTGTTTAAACATATCTCTGGGGCTTTTTATGATAAAATGCTGAAATTTTGTACATCACCTTATTAGTGTATGGGGCACATATTACTGATTGGAAATGTTTCTGTACGGGGGCCATATAAAAATTTAAAGTTTGTATTTCTTCAAATTTAATCCCTTGAAAATTTTTATCGGTTTCATAAAATTCTGTGCCTTTTTCTAAGCAACTTTGTAATGTATTATATATGTCTAAGATCAATATTTAAGGAATAAAAGCCGAGGTCAATGTTTTGGGGCACACTGTATATATATATAGATATATATTACAAATCTATATACAAATTATTTACAACGCTGGCTTTACAAATTCTACTCGAGACATACTAATCTATATATATAAAGAAGAAAAGTATGTATGTATGTATGTATGTATGATCCAACACCACAGGAGAACGGCTGAACCGAATTTGATGAAATTTAGTGAGTAGTCCTGAAATAGCCCAACTTAAAATTTAGTCCATGTTTCGAGTTTCTAACACCAGGGGTTGCCGCGATATTAATGAAAAAAGAAACTTTCGTTTGTCTCAGCATCACGGGAGGACAGCTGCACCTAATTTAATGAAATTTTGTGGGTAGCTTTAAAATAGCCTCTCATAAATTTAGTCCAAGTTTCGAGTTTCTAAGAATTGGGGTTGTCGAGACATTAATGGAAAACCAAATTTTTTCCTAGGAGTTCTACTCTCTAACTACGTGATTCTCAATGAAAAAGGTTGGAAATCGTTGGTTTAAAACGTGAAAGTCAATTAAATCTGAGTTTTGTGGGAACGTATTAGTCACTTTTGAAAATAAGACGTTTGAAATATGAATTTAAATGGAAACTCTATCACCATGGTTTATTTTTCACAGGCTTATTCAACAAATGTTATTAATTTGAATAATAAATAAATGAATATAAAAATATCTATCCATATATATATATATGAAGGAGAAAAGTATGTATGTATGATCCAATGGATTTGATTGGCCAAAGAGTGGCCAATCAGATCCATTTTTTTTCTTACATAATGCAATGAATTTACATTTTTCACAGTGAAAAAACAATATAAGATTCGCGGCCCTATATGTTCCGGTATAATTTTTATCAGAGTTTTGCATCGTAAATCACGAGCAATGGCAGGTAATCGCTGCTAGTCTATAACAATATTCAAACCTAACTCATTACTAAACTGACTTTCCATCTGAACCTATGATGATCATACTACGACACAATATATATACTCACAAGATTGCAGGCTATAACTCTCGATGCTGCCTTCCATGGACGATCAGAACACACACACGCGCTAACTCAGCAGAATGGCAGATCCGTCATTCTAAAGTCTACCCTTCTTATAGATCTGGCCAATCGTGAGTATGCGATTCCTCGGAACGAAAGTTGAGAAGTTTAGGACATAATTAAAATCCGCAAAAGTAGAATTAGGATAAAATAATAATAAATAATAGAATCCTCACAAGGTACAAGTACAGGTCAAAATAGCTCTTTTTTATACATTTGTCAGACCTGTATAATCAAATGCAGTCCATGCAATTCTTCAATCTCGATTTTTGCCAATCAAGTAGCTATCCTGCGGAGAAATCATATCATTCCACTGCCCCCCTGAGGGGTCCACCAGCGTTGCTATGCGACATTGGATATTGGAACATTTCTGCTAGAACGTTTTTATTCCCAACTGAGGAATAAATTTTGAGGTAAGTTGTTGAAGGAAATTCGAAATTCCCCAGTGTCTGAGTTCATTACTTCTCTTATTTTTTTCCCTTTCCACCCCTGAGTCTTAATTAAGTAAAACTTCATTGGGACTATAAGAAAATGTTTTTTTTTTCTTCACGAAAATGTACAGAAAACTTGAGGTAGTGCATTCTCCTAATGTTTCTTCTGGGACATTATTCATCATTTTAATCTTTCTCAGCGTAAGACAAGTTTTGGGCAAAACCAGATCTTGGCAATTTGGAAAGTTGGGCGCATTTTATGAATTTTAAATTGCCTTCGTCTTGTGAATAAAATTAATTAAAAGTTTCGTTCTCGTTAAGTGTTAAACATGCTTCATAAATGTGAATTATAAATTATAAAATGATGTTGATCGTGCTGCATAAAATTTAGGCTTCTTGAGATGTCATGTAAATAAGGGAAAAAATGTCAAATTAACATTGTAAATAATTAATGTAATCGCCTTTGCAGAAGAGTTGAGGGTTATAATCCCCTATTGATAGAACATTTACAATAATTCTTCATAGGTCTCCTTGGAAAACGAAATTCGGCGATATAACCTTCCCTCTCCCTCCCCCCCCTCTTTGGCCGTAATCCCCCATTACCTAGTACTGGCTACGCCTAGGAAAGCAATTTTATAACCTCGAGGGTATTTTAAGGCACTCGGAAGATGTTAAGTTTTGTGGCAATGAATTTTAAGTTGGGATAAATGCTTTTGGGATTCATTATAAAATTCAATGAAAGTTTTCTCGAATACTCGGCTGAAAATGTCAGTGCTTAATCATGCTCTCGTTAATTATGTAGATGCGACAAAAATGTGCATTTGCGTATATGTGTGTGTGTGTGTGTGTGTGTGTGTGTGTGTGTGTGTGTGTGTGTGTGTGTGTGCGCGCGCGCGTGTGCGTGTATGTGTGTATGTGTGTGAAAGACAGATATAGATAGATAGAGAGAGAAAGTGAGAGAGAGAAAGCGAGAGAGAGAGAAAGAGAGAGAAAGCGAGAGAGAGAGAGAAAGCGAGAGAGAGAAAGAGAGCGAGAGAGAGAAAGAGAGAGAGAAAGAGAGAGACAGAGACAGAGAGAGAGAGAGAAAGAGAGAGAGAGAGAGCACGAAATCTCTTGACCACACACAAATGGAGCAAATTGAATAAAAATTGATACCATTATTTCGAGCTACATACTTGACAACGTACCTTTTTAGGAGGAAAATTACCCACCTCCCCAGGAGGACACATTGTCAATTATGGTATCAATCGAAATATTTTTTCAAGCCTTTTAAAGGAAATGGTAACAAGTTATAATTGTGAACATTTAGACCCATGATACCAATTTTTCAAAATTTGAAAAAAAAAGCCACTTAAAATTGGATTCTGGTATGAAAAGGTAAAGTTGAGTCACACCCCAGTTAATCTTAATTGAATTCTCATGATGTTGACTTAAAAATATTTCCTTATGACTGAGTTCCTTAAATATCTAAGGGATTTTCTAGTCAACCTAAAAATCCTATTTTGCTTTGTTTCCACTGAATCTATTTAAGTCTTACATGCATATTTCTATACCAACGACGCATTATGGGTCGAATGACTGATTTGTAAAGTCTAATACATTATTTTTATAGCTTAGGTGTCCATTTTCTACGATAGGGTAGAGGTTACCAGCAGCCATATGAAATTTTTTGATGATATTATTTGTATGTAATTTCCAGGTGAGGTGTTTATCTAAAGTTATGCCTAAGTATTTAGTTAATTTTACCATACAAATGACATGAGATTAGAATCGTACAAGAGATAGTGAGCAGTGCAATCTGTTTGAAACACGGTCATAACTGGAAACAAAGTAGCAACTGTATCACCTCAAAAGCTAAAATCTGAAAATGCAACTTACTACTACATGCCAGGCATTCAACTTGGAATACGATATACTGTCCTCCCTCCCCAAACACGTCTCTTACAAATGTTTATCATCGGCATTTCAAGCTCCAGTTGGGATAATAAGATAGTCAACCTCCTGCTACAACAGATCACAATATCAGCATTCTGGAGGTATAAACTTCAGAGAGAGAGGAGATTGCTATAAACGAGGAAGTCCTGTCAATTAGCTTGACATAAGATCCTCCTGCTCTTTGAAGCAATATGATAGGTCCGCGTTGACTTCGTGAGGATTTGATTTCGGATACTGTCATCTTCTCACTCATTTCAACCGTGAAAAACCGCAAGGATTTATCTCCTAATGAAATTCCTTTGTTCTAATTTAGTTGAGTATTCAGATGGGTGGAAATTACGAATTCCTGTGCGTTTGCAAACACGGTGATGTTCAGAAGCACAAGAATCCGCCGGATAGGAGAGTTTCCAAAAATAAGGAAGACGCTCCCTTTGCATTTAACAGTATCAACGAACCGGTTTCGCGTTTATTATGCACTCATCAGCATGGGATAACCATTAATTGCAATAGCAGCAAGAAAATTTGTTGCTTGCGGTAATGAACAAGTTTTATTTTTGCTGCCATTGCAATGCAAGTAACGCTTATCCCATGCTGATGAGTGCACAATAAGCACGAAACCGGACCATAGATATTGTTAGCTGCAATGGGAGTGTCTTTCTTACTGTAATGTTTGGTATACTTTTGGTGCATATAAGCGTAGCCAGGATTTGGGAAAGGAGAAGTTCACGCTATGTAATGGGAGTTACAGTGCTAATTTGTTAAAACGGACTATGGGAAACTAAAATAATGTTTCAGTCAATGGAGTTATAGTTCTAAAACTCATGCTTAAGCAATTATTTTAATATGGAACGAATTTTGGTGGTATATATAGGATTTCCTAAAAAAATCCTTAAAATCAGTTGTGATTAGGGTGAAAGGCTGCGTCATACAGTCTGTTACAAAAGTATAAGACCACGAGACTTTTTGTTATTTCGGTAATTAATGAAATATTTTTTTATTCAAAATCAAAACTACTCCATATCAGAACAAGTTTTAAATAAAATTTAGCAACTTACATGTACGAAATTCAGTTAGAAAAAAATATAACAACAATATAACAAAAAGTGGCACAAATACCTGTTACAAAATTATAAGACCACATGTCGAAAAAGAAAGTTTTAGCAAATTTATTAAGTTGTTGTTTCACCATTTTTCTGAATAACTTGAAACACATAATTTGGCATCGATTTAATTAAATTTTTAAAGACAGATTCCGGAATATTGTCCCATTTCTCCATAATGGCGACTTCCGATTCATGTGCCGAATGATAATGTTTGTTGTTTTCGTATACTTGGCGAGACAAATAACCCAACAGTTTTTCTATGAGGTTTAGGTCAGGGCTAAGACTCGGCCAAGATATAACATCAATCTTTTCTCTTTTGAGCCATGCTTTTGTTGATTTAGATGCATGACTGGGAGCATTATCTTGTTGGAACTTCCATTTCGGCCCTCCTAAAAGTGGCCCGAACGGTATCAGACTTCAGTATAACATTTGTTGATAACTGTCTGAGTTCATTTTGCCATAAACTCTTTGCAGATCGCATTTTCCTGCATATGAGAAAGCGTCCCACACCATAATGGAACCGTCTCCCATCTGCCTACTAAAAAACTCACGAGATTTTTGCCTTAAGTCATGCCAGTAGTAGTTATTGCCGTCCGGACCGTCTATGTTAAATTTTTCCTCTTCCGAAAATATTATATTTTTCATGTAGAGTTCCAGGACATGGCATTCTTTGCCCACTTCAGACGTGCTTCTTTATGATGTTTAAGAAGTCGTGGTTTGCTTCTTAGTTTCCGAAGTTTAACAACAACATTCGACTTCAAACTTCGTCACACAGTTACGTGAGACACTTGTTTACTTGTCTGCTGTGCTAATTTATAAGTGGACTGGTAGTTTTTCGTTGCAAGCTGGAAAATGTGTCTATTATCACGAGCTGATCACTGCTTTTTGCAGCCAGATCTTTTCTGCTTTCCATACAATTCTTTTTTACTCAAAAAATTGTGAATAGCCGTTTTAGAACGATTAAGAATCTTACTTATTTCACGTTCCGACTTTCCTTTTCCATTGTAGAACCAAAGTTTTCGCACTTCTACTTCAGAGACAAATCACTTCCATGAGGCATTTTAATAATCCAACCAATCAAATAGTTCAATTCTGAATTTCTGCTTTTTTCCTTCTTTCTAACCTTTCCAGATGGTTTAGGTTACAGTTAAACTCCGAAGTTAAACAAAAATCGTCTGCATTATTAGAAAATCTAAAGTGGTCTTATATATTTATGTAACACCGTGATTTCGAAAAATCGATCGGCACGAAAATAATATTCGATCTGTTTTTTTTTCTAAGCTAAATCAACACTGCAAAATTGTTTCGTTTCATACACCTTCTTTGAAATTCACATTCAATATTGTCTTTGTTGAGAAAGGGTGGAATTTTGAGTGGTCTTATAATTTTGAAACAGACTGTATGACCATAGAAAATATCATCAGTTGGCAGAGTTTTCGCGAGTTTCGGAAAAGTTTGAGAATGGAAGCCGGAAGTGAAGTCTTTCGCAAAGTTTTGAAACGTTTAATAGAATCCATATGAGATTCCATAACAGCATTCTTGTAATTATATTAGCAATTTCTGTGTATTGTGAACAAATGCGAAACAATAAATTTCTGCTTGGGGAAAGATCACATAGATTTTTATTATTTGATTATTCCTATTTTCCTTCACTTTATAACAAAACTATAGTGTTGATCTATGATGCATTGGGTATATTCGTGTGAAAAACTCAGATTTCCCGACTCACTCGAAGGTTTAGAGCGAGCAGTAGAATGAGCAGTTGGAGGGTATATTTGTATAAAAAAAACATGTAATATTTACATTAAATGAGAGAAAAATGGAAATATAAGTATTGAATAATGAAAATGTGTATCAGATGATAAGAGGCTGGGTCCCTAGCTATATGATTATGATTATAAATAATGATTGTATTTTTATAATAATGATTGTATATAATATATGATTGTATCTGACGACTGTTTGAGGCACATGGAGGTAAAAGTAAGGAGTTAAAACTTCCTATTAAGAAAAAGCCAATATCGTTTGAGACAATCATCAGGTGGCGCTGGGATAAGATAAGTAATCCTGCATTGTACGCATTTCTATGGCGAAAGGCTTAAAATATTTATTTTAACTGTCCATTTTGTAAAAATAAATGATTAGCGCAATACAAATTAGAACTGAAACAATGAAGAATATTCGTACGTATTCAATATTATTTTACCTTTCAATTTATTTTTATCTCCCTATTTTCTGTACTCTATCCTACAGCTATGAAAAAATACTGGATAATTATACTCATAATTAGGAAACATTTTATTTAAGAATAATCAAAAATACATATTCTAAATACTACGCTTTTTTGTTGTGTCCTCTAACAATAGCAGCTACTTTACTAACACGAGCGACACCTAGATACAATTCTCAATGCATTATGGCATTTTCAATCGTTTCATCGAGAACTTTTATTTCCTTCTTTCTATCTAACTCCATGGTATATACAGTTTCTGATTTCATTTACGACCCTATAACAGAGTTACGCTTCTAATACCAAAATCGTCTGCTGTCTATTCTTCTAATTAAACTATTGAACATATTTTTCATTAATGAATGTTAAATTAAATTGATGATTGAATGTTAAATTAAATTGACTTGCTCTGAAATTAAATTTTGAAAATAAGGCAATACAATGATCGGAGATGATATATTGCTTGCAGCGACTACTTTACTAATAAGAGCGACACCTAGATATAATTCTTAAAGCATTATGGCATTTTTAAACTTTTCATCCATAGGAGTTGTATCTCCTTTCTAACTCTATGGTTTGAGGACTGTTGCAAAATAGTTAAAAAGATACTATGTGTATTTAGTTATTGTTTACACTCATTGCTTTGAATGGAACTGTGATTATCCGGATCTTTAAACTCACCTTTGTATACTGAAACTACATTCGCCCATCTAAAGAATGATTCTTCGCGTTATTGTTGTACCAGTGAGTACCCATGTAAAATCGCAGGAGAATTTGTCTCCACCGAAACTTAATAAGTGTAAAAGATCTTTAACTTTTACATTTTAATTGCAAAGATATATGTCTTAAAAGAATTTTTTTAGTATAAATTTTGTCTCGTATTTTTTACCTCGGTAAAAACACTCAAAATTATCTCAATCAGTTTTTATATTCTCTTCTTCAAGTCACCGGATAATAAAGGCGGAAACAGTAAATGTCGGTTAGGCATAACTGTACATTCACGGAGTGGCTTCGGTGAACATATGGAACTTTCTCTCTGGTTTAAGATTTAGTGAATCAGTTGAAAGTTCAGAAATATTTTGAAAGAAAAAAATATTGTGTATAAAGTATTATTATTATAGAAAGGTGTTTTTAAATGATGTAATGTCTTACTTTATTTGAAGTCAATAACGTAAACAAACCCAAATCATCAAACATGTGCATATTCTTGTTGCCATTAAGTAAACGATAATAACGTGCATAAATGACTCATACTCGAACTTATTGTTGCAACTCAATGAACGGCCTCTCTCACGTATTGTATTACTGTGATCAAATTTATCTGTTGTGGCAACAGTAGTGAGTAATGTTAGAATTTTCTTTTAAGAATTAGAGTTACCATTTTGTTTTCAGTACGTTATTCTCTGTCTACGTTAAGAACAGCTTCTACGGTATAAAGGCAAATATGTACGATTAACATATATGTTACGTACGTTTAAGTTTAATAAATGTCTTTATTTAATTGTTTAATTAATTTTCATCAACTTATATATTGATACGTAACACTTATATTGTTTGATTTGACGCACACCGCTTATCAACACGATTCTTCGACTGAGAATTTAGTTCCTCTACCGTTATTGTAAACATATATACGTCCCCCCCCCCTTATCTTTCGAAAAACTCCCTCGAGGGTAATGGTTCTGTTGAATTATGAAAAGTCGTGTTTTTCGTAAAGCCCTTGTTGCTCATTGACAATGCGAATCTTTTCCTTTTCTATCATGTTGAGAAAGAAAGGAAAAGTAAAAAAAAATGTCAGCGCGCATTGCAAGAGGAGAATTTCTTCGTCGAATTTGAAAACAGAGCCCTTTTCGCGTTATTATCCGAAATCTTCTTTTGTGTACGTGTTTCTTTACCAAAACATCTTTGAGTGGGCGCTGTTATGCGACTTTCCGGCTTTCAAAACAAAGCAGGACTTGGAGTTTATTCCTTTTTGTCTTCTATGTCTAAACCATATACAGGGCCCGATTATGTCAATGCGGGACCCAGGGCCTAGTGTTAATTGGGGGCCCCCATGCACTCGTGACATACCAAATACATGCAAAAAAGAAACATCACTAAGCAAATTTGAAAATTTAGGACCACTGTCCCGAAGGCACTTTTGTACATGGAGAACTTTTTATTTAAAAGTAAAACTTTAAAAGATGTATAATATTTAAAACTATTAACATATTTTCAAAATTTAAAATAAAAACTGACATTATGAGCTTATATTATTCAAATAATTAAATATATAATTATTTCTGATTAAAATATTTTAAGACATACTAAATTTAGGGGACCCAAAACTTTGGGGGCCCGTGCATTAATCAGATCCTGACCATATGCTATACTAGCAGGGAGGACTCGAGGACCAAGCAGCCCAAGAGACCACGTGGGGCCTCATGTTTGCAGAGGGCCTCAAAATTTTGTATATTATTTTATTGCATTTTTTAAAGATTCATTAGTACATTATACCTAATCTAACGTTCGTTTTTTTTATAATTCTACATTTCATTATTAGGCATCGGTTTATAGTGTTACGAAACGTATCCTCAAGAATCGTGGGTATATACACAGAATACAAGAACGAGTCCAAGTTTTGGGATAACTAACGTTTATTCACAAGCGCAAAGTAAACAGGAACAATATACTATCAACGAGCACTTAAATGCTCCATTTTCCACATAATAATGCTCCACTCATTACACAAAATAAGCGATAATATTCTCAAAATACTGGCGAAAATAATTTCGCAATACGCCAGCTACTATTCTCAAAACATTAACAAAAGTCACAGTCCACTGTAGCTCGTATAGTGTCAACTCGTCAACTGAATTGCAACGGAGAGGTAAGTCCTTCTTATAGTCTCTCAATAGAAACTTCTGGACATGTCTATATCTCACAGAATAATCGTTCTATCGAGAAGTTTCTGGAACATTCCGGAAGTCGTCAAATGTCGCATACGGAACATTCCGGAAGTCGTCAAATTGGCGATAAATCGCCAAATCTGGAAACCTTTCTTTTAACTTGGAAATCCTGTAAAACCTGTGCTCACGTCATGCACTGTATTTTCTTCGTCTGGCCTTCGAGACAGACGAAAGTGGAGGCGCCAAACAGAACATTACGCATTCGCAACAATAGTATTCTTTACAACGCTTTGACCTGTTAATCGAACGCTACAACCTGTTAAGCGAATTGTAGTTGAGCATATGGAGATTATGATACGATATTCCCCATGGTGCTCTTTTTTATATAACCAGGGTCGTATAATCTATTGGGATAAGGTGATTTCGGACCTGGGAATATTTTGTGTCATATAAAATAGTGTTGCCCAAAGTATTGTTGACCCGGGGACCCAAAATTCTATACCAAAACCTAAAGTGAAAAGACTCGTATAAGTTAATCTTTTCAATAAGTTAATCTTTTTTTAAATTGTAAAAACAACATAATGAAATTGTCGGATAATCAATTTTTCGGAATAACAACTTTCGGATGTGTGAAGCGTAAATGTATTTATTGTTCAGATGAGGCCTTTCTATGAAAGTTCGCTTAGGACCGCAAAAACTTCGAGACACTACTGAATACTAGTCATTTCCCTTCCCCTCCCCCCACGGTTCTCACGAACAAAGTGGCTAGTAGGTACTGAAAGTAAGCCTGAACACTTAATAAAAGTCCTGAAAATCAAAAACAAAAATTTCAAATTAAATCATACACATTTTATAATTCTGTTGACATGGAAATTGAGGTATGTAGCGAGCAATATTTTATCTACGATTGTTAGATTGCCTTATTTTCAGAGTTTTAATCTAAAAATCATTAATTAATGAGAAATATTTTCAATAGTTTAATTAGAAGAAAAGGCAGCAGACGATTTTGGTATTTGAAGCGTAACTCGATTAAAAAAGGTCACAAGTGAATCCGAAATTGTATAAACCATGGAGTTAGAAAGAAGGAGATAAAATTCTTATGGATGAAACGCTCAAAAATGCCATAATGCTTTGAGAATTATATCAAGTGTCATTAATGATAGTGAAGTAGTTTCCATTGTTTGTTGACACAACAGAAAGAAGTAGTATTTAGTATATATATTTTTGATTATTTTTTAATTAATGATGCAATTAAAGAATATGAGTGTCATTAAACAGTATTTTTTCATAGTTGTGGGATAATCGGATATAAAAATAAATGGAAAGGTAAAATAATTTTGAATACGCAGGAATATTCTTTATTGTTTCAGTTCTAATTTGCATTGTGCTAATAATTTATTTTTACAAAATTGACAGTTTTAATAAATATTTTATGCGTTTCACCATAGAAATGCAGATAATTTAGGACTACTTATCTTACACCAGCGCCACCTGAATCATTGTCTCAAACGATATTCGCGTTTTCTGAATATGAAATTTTAACTCCTTGATCTCCATGGTATAAACATTAAATTATAAAATACAAAAATAAAAATCGTTTGCTATAACTATAAATTAAACTATTTCAAACTATTTGATTGAACACCAATAGAGTTAACAAAGAACATTTTAGTTACTATTTATTTTTATTTTATTTTATTTTAATTATTTATTTACTTATTTATTTACTTACTTGTTTCTAGTTTATTTTTTTCGCATAATGATACAAAAGCGAGTTTTTGTGTCTAATCATTCTTAAGTGATAGTTGGACAAATGTTGGAAGGAAAAAAGTCCTAAATTTATAAATTTTTCGTATAGTCTTCATATTTTCAATATATTAATTAGATGAATAAGCGGCAGAATATTGCTTGTAGGTTAAGTCCAACGTGTATCAAGTTTCAAATTTGTACCTTTGGCAGTTTGAACTGTAAATTTAACCCATAATAAGCCACATATGCAATATTAATGTGCATGCCAATCAAGTAACTCTCAATATTTCACTAACTCAACACTTTAACTCAAACAATATTTTACTGAAAATTTTCGAATTCCTAATTTTGACAGAAAATATACGTTTAAAAACTTCTTGAATGCGTCGCGAACACTTTTGGAAATACTACATTTATATGTGTGAGTATGCATTTGTGTATATGTTAGCATTTCTGTGGTATCGCCATAAATTACATGTTTACACCGTACAATAAATACACCCAGCTGTACTGTAGAATCCAGAAACCATGCTGCCTGGTAGGAAGAAAAAAGTTACATGAAGAATATAAAAATATTTTCTCATAGCAATTCTTAAAACTTTCAGAAATAATTGTATTGGATTAATTTTCTTAGGCACTAAGGAAAAATATAGATTTCATTAAATGTATAGTCAATTATGAACTGAACAGAACATTCTATTTTCAAAATATTCAGTTTCTTTTTTCTTGTTACTAAAATGCATTTTTTTATCTTTCAGGTAAGCCAAAAGGGATTTTTACGTATATAACTGGTAAGATAATTTAGTTATAACTTGGTTTGTCATTAACTTAAAAACACATTCAGATGGAAATACATATCAAGTGGCAAGATATCCTCTCTGAAACCATGATCAAATAAATCAAGAATCACTGCGCGTGAAAATAATTTAATCTATTATCCGAAATTTTAACAGCACTCTGGTGACTACTATGGAACTGATTTCAATCTTACTGGCTTTTGCTCTTTTTTCCCCATAAATTAAATAATTTATTAAAGTTCTTAAGGAGTCTCAGAATTCTTAAAAGTGCTATAAACAGAGTGAATAACTAGAGAGAAGATATAAATTTAAAATTTAATGAAATTTAAAATGTAATATTTTTAAACTCCAATTATGCAAATGTTTTTATTTTGAAGTATAATTTTTTGAATGGATACTTTTGAATCCAAATTAGAAATTTTTTTGTTTCTGGAAGTAATAGTTTTGTTGCAATCCTGTGCGCAAGCAACATATATCAAACAAGAAAGACCAATCATGCTTAAAGCATTGATTATGAAACACTTTCCAACTTCAATGCAATTTTATTTAAACATCTCTAAAATGCAATACATTACTAAGTAATATTTTAAAACTTATCACAATACTACATTAATTTATTATACTTGAAAACTTAAACCTTCATCGAAAAAAATGAACTTCATTCAAATGACGGCATTGAAATATAAATTGCCTGGTTTAAACATCTCTAAAATGCGATACATTCCTCGGTAATATTTTTAAAACTATCATAATACTACGATAATTTATTATATTTGAAAACTTCATGGAAAACAACTGAACTTCATTCAAATGACGTCATAGAAAAAATAACACGCCTGGCTCTCTCTATAAAAGCAGCATTTCATTCATAACATTTTACCATTCATTTCATTCATCACAGTACTAAAATAATTTATTTTATTTAAAAACTTAAGACCATGGAGCTACAAGTAATTAAACTCTATGCTTCAAACTTCATCGAAAAAAATCGGCCTTCTCTGTAAAATCAATTAATATTTCATTCATATCAGCTATGCAGACTCCATGAGCTAAATACTTTTGCGTTAAAAAAATACATCAATTCTTATACAACTCATCCTACATATTTTGCTGTTTACATTTTACTTAAGTGAAAAATAGGCTTCGTTGTAGAAATAATCAAATTTGGATGATCATTTAAACTCAAATATATTGTAATTGCGTTGTTTCAGTATATAGATGCACAGAATTTAAGCAAAAATAAAGCGGTTTTAGTACGAATACAACACTCAATATGAATTAAAAAGAACTTTAAAATCACTATTTTGAAACAAGATGGATGCCATATTTTATTTTGAAGTGGGTCACGTGATCTTTTCATATCATGGTCACTTGATCGCTTCATATAAGAGGTGTAATTATTATTTTAATTTTTATTTAAAAAACTACTGAATATATTTTGCTGAAATTTGTTTTATATATTTTATGGAATAATTTGAATATTACCTAAAATTTTCGTAGCAATTTGTGAATTTTAAATCCGCTTAAAATATGTTTGAATAATTAGGTCCCATAGGGTTCAATGTATTTCATTTTTTCAACCCGGATTCAATCCAAAAGTAATTGAGTGATATTATTCATTTATATTCCCATAGGTCCTACAGACCGTCTGAACAACATACTAAAATTTCATTTTGATTAAGTCATTTTTACGGCAGTTATCGTGCTAACGGACAGACAGACAGACAGAATGAACAAAGTCATAAACACTTTTCAACTTTGTTGTAAAGTGTTAAAAATTAAATTTTAATAAATTCACGAACATTATACTTTTTAAAAATATTACCAGGAAAAAAATTATCATATATACAACATGTATTCACATATTAGCTATAAGGTTTTTAGGTGTTATCGATGTATAGGAGAAGAGGTACAAAATAAAATGTGATGCATGGGAATTCACTCTGTTTCACTCTTAAGAAACCCTTAAGACCCTTTAATAGCACTACGTATATCAGAGAACTTGTTTTAACGTAAATGACGTCTCTCGTCGGGGTATACGCCTAAAATTTTAGCATTATAAAAACTGTAAACAGTTTGGACACTTATATATCAAAACTTAATAAATAAAAATATAAATAATTTATAAACAAATATATAAACAATAATATAAACAAATATATAAACAAATACATAAACAATAATATAAGCAGAAATGTAAACAATATATTTGTTACAAATAGTGTGCAATTTATGAATATGTCTAAAACATCAATAATGTAATATTTTAAACTATTTTTTTAAATAAGAATTTTACCTTTTTAGTGGTAGTTTATTTAAATAAATTGATTATGATTAAGAAGGGCTACGTGTGAATACGGGGAGGATTTGGAGTCTTTAACGGAAAACATAGACCTGAAAGTGCAGCTCCGATTTTGCAGAAACTCGGTGCAAACCGATTTGAGATTTATTAATTACTAGCAGTATACCCGTTCTTCGTGCAGAGTATATAATATAAACAAACTTATAATTCGCAATCATGTGCAAATTCTGTTAAAATATTAAATTTATTGCTCCTAAAGAGAAGTTTAAGAATATCTGTTCTCACTATGAAACATTATCTTCACGGTCAGATCTGAAGAATAAAACATCCTGGCCCCTTTTATAAGCAAATTTACAAAAAAAAAAAAAAAAAAAAGAATTGAATCAATATATGCAAAATGAAAGCATTAAAATTGTATAGGACCCGTACTACTTATATACGCGAATATTAGAAGATATAACCTGTATTAGTACATTAGAAAATTACCCGTATTATAATATGAGTCTCAAAAATGTTTGTCAAAATAAAAGAGATGACTTAATAAATTGAAAATATCAATAATCCCCGTAATCTTTATAGCAGAAGGTCGTAATTGATTCCAATATATGCCAATATATATCAAAACATATGCCAGTATACCTGTACAACTTATATTCCCGTAGATTGGAAGATATACCCGTGTATTTGTAGAATATTACTCGTACAACGTACAATATATGAGTTTAAACAATTTTTGTCATAATAAAACAATGCCATAATAACTTGAAAATATCAATAATCCCTGAATCAATAATACCCGAAAATATCAATAATAATAACGTTTAAATCTGAAGACAGTAATTGATATTATCCAGTCAAAAATACTATAAGAAAAATCAAATCGTTCTTTTCTAAAATATATTTTTATATCCATTTATTTATTATTCATATTGAAAAAATAATAATTAAAATTCACAGACAGATTTAATTTAATTGCGTTTCTGAGCAACATGATATAAGATAGAATCTTCCTCATAAACTGCGAAATTAAATAACCATTTTGATTTTTTTATACTTTTGTTCAGTAAAAGCTTGTGAAAATAAACCATGGAGATTTCTCATTTAAATCATGTATTAAACAATTCATGTTTTCAGAAAGTGACTAATTAGCGCAAAAAATCTCCCACCAAACTCAAAGATAAAGTTTTAATTCACTTTTAAACGATTTTCAAGCTTTCAGTTTGGATGAACCACAGAGTTAGAGAGTAGAACTCCTAGGAAAAAGCTTCGTTTTTCATTAATATCTCGACAACCCCTGGTCTTAGATACTCGAAACTTGGGCTAAATTTATGAGGGGCTATTTCAAGGCTATCCACAAAATTTCATCAAATTCAGTTCAGCCGTTCTCCCGTGATGGTGAGACGAACGAAAATTTCGTTTTTCCCTAATATCTCGAGAACCACTGATCGTAGAAACTCCAAACATGGACTAAATTTTAAGTGGAACTATTTCTAGGCTATCCACAAAATTTCATGAAATTCGGTTCAGCCGTTCTCCCGTGATGACGGGACAAACAGACAGACAGACAGATTTTCAGTTTTATTTATATAGATTTTGAGAGGCGATTTTTTTTTATATACTTAGCGAGAAGTTTTTTGATGTGAATAACATCTATGTTTGGGGTTTTAATATGGTGAAAAAACGGAGCGTCACGACAAATGTAAACACTTTAGGCGCTTATACCTCCAAACTTAATAGGTAAAAATGCAAATATTTATTTTGTTTTGTTTTAAATATGGTCCAGATTATGAATATATAAAAATAATTCAATATTTTAATATTTTGAAATTTTTTCGAAAAAAATCTTATCTTCCAAACTGTAAAATATAGATATAAATAGAAACAAAAATATGTATTATGAAATTTTGTTTCTAAATCTATAATTTTTTTTCATTTTTTAACCTTGTAATGTTTGGAAATTTGTTTATAAGTTTGTAAGCCTCATTAACTAAAAATGCTAGCTATGAGCAATGAGCAGTAACAGCTCTTTGAAAGACCTACATGTGTATATAATTGGATTTTGGATCTTTTTCTTTTCGAAGTATTGTGGTTATAATTTTGATATTTTAATATTTTAATCTGGGTTTTCCAATGGCTGGGAAAGTTGTAATATTTAAAATGTCACGAGCGTTGCAACTGAATCTATTTACTTACTTCTTAGTGATATATGGGTGCATAAGCACATGATATTTTGTTTTATTAAAAAAAAGTTGCTAAGTGAAACGAATTCAGGGATTCAAAATATGTTTAATGATTGATGAAGTTTGAACAGAATAGATGGAAATACATGTATTCAAATACTGACCATTAAACTCGACTCTAAAATCTCACCAGATATATTGTATAACTTTAATTTATAGACCGCCAGGCAAGTTAGTCAAATAATTTGATATTTTCACGTGAAAGTCTTTTATCGGAGTATCCAGATAAAATCAAAGCGAAAACTAAAAGTGCCAGCTATAAATAGTCAGCGAGCAACTTGTAGCGTTTTAAAAGCCTGTAAACGAAACAAATGAGTCTGAAAAAAATCAAACAAATAATTGAACTTTACTGAAGTTTTATTTTACAAAATGTTATTCACGTAAAACCATTTCGGCTCCTCATCGGATTTATTTTTCTTTCTCTTTTTGTGTCCAATTTAACTTTTAGTTGGCAAAAAAAATCTACAGAATCGATTGAACCGAACTCACGTTTTTCAACATAGTTGAAAAGTGTTTATGACTTTGTTCATTCTGTCTACCTGTCTGTCCGTTCGCACGATATCTGCTGTAAAAATAACTTTATCGAAATAAAATTTTAGTATGTTGTTGGGACGGTCTGTGGAACAAATGGGAACGTAAATGAATAATATCACCCAATTAGTTTTGGATTGATCCCTGGATGAAAAGGTGAAATACATTGAACTTTATGGGACCTAATTTTTCAAATCTATTTTAAGCGAAGTTAAAATTCGCAAATGGCTTCGAAAATTTTAGAAAATATTCAAATTATCCCATAAAATATATAAAATAAATTTCAGAAAAATAGGTTCGGTAGATTTTTAAATAAAAATTTAAATAATAATGGTACCCATATTATATGAAGAAATCACATGACCCACTTCAAAATAAAATGTGGCATCCATATTTATTTCCCAGTGTCAAAATCGTGATTTTTAAAGTTCTTTTACATTTATATATAGTGTTCCATTCGCCCTGAAACCGCTTTATTTTTGCGTATTTTGTGTGCATCTATATTCTGTGCCAACACAATTACAACATTTTTAAGTTTAAATGATCATCCAACTTTAATTATTTCTACAACGAAGCCTAATTTGAATGGATGCAGAATGTAAACAAGTGATTGTAAGATGAGTTATATAAGAATGGTTGAATTTTTTTCACGCAAAATTATTTAACTCTAAGAGTTTGGAAATGAAATGAATAAAATATAAATGAATATGAATAAAATCTTCCCCGCTTTTACATAGAAAGCCAGACGATTTATATTTCGATGACATCACTTGAATTAAAGTTCATTTCTTCGATGAAGTTTCCAAATATAATAAGTTCTTGTAGTACTGTGATAATTTAAAATATAACAGCGCTGAATGTATCGCATTTTAGAGATGTTTAAATTGCATTTCAGTTGGAAAGTGTTTCATAATCAATTCCCTATTCATGATTAATCTTTCTTGTCTAATCAATAATCGTTTAAAATAAATGTAATTTAGTAAAAGATGCCATTCAACTGCGAAATACACAAACTCTCCATTCAACCAGAGTGTTACCATTAAGTTTTCTAATGATGCACTCGGCAGGCCCAAAACATTTTTATATCGGCAATAAATATTTATAGTCAGAGTGAAAGTTACTATAATCTCAAAAAATATAAATTTATTGCAAGGAATACCCTGAATGCTTTTACTCAACTATTCTTCCCCAGTTTTTGCGGAATAGTTTACTTTTTATGCGTAATGTTATAGTTTTCGAACTAAACTGCGGACTCTTAGAATTATTATATGTAAAATGTTTTTTAAATTTATATTTTTGAATTTTGTTTCTTCTTAACAAAAGTTTCGGTTTTTTTTCTCCCCTGGAAGCAAATTTAAGCTGACTGTTACATTTAATCATTAAGAACCTCAAATACTTTGTAAGAAAAAGTTCATGAGTGTATGTACACGTTAAGTCAGTCTACAGGGTGTCCCAAAAAGATTGAAACGCGCTTTCATTCTTTATCTGTTGGAGATACTAAGTGGGCAATGTAAATTGTAAAAATGTTGAAAGTAAGGTAGGAAATAAGAATACGTTAATGAAATAGTCCTCTCATTCATTTTCAAACAGCTACACTTTTTAAATTTTTATACGACCCCCTTAGAGAAATTGGGTCAATTAGAAAATTTTTATTTTTAATGCAACAAGATCATTAAAAAAACCCGCATATCTGTATCTTTAAAATCAACTGAATAATGATAAAGGGAAAAAAATGTGATTTATGCCACTTTTCCGTACCATGTGAAAGGCTGTTTCATTAGTGAAAATAGGGATCATAAACAAATTGGCGATGGAAATTGTTTAGATCAAAAATACGTTAATATATGTTTATTTTTTTTATCACAAATGCATCTAAATAAAAGTAGTACAATAGATCTCTGGTCGATGTGCTGGGCTCTCCTGGAGCCACCCGCCTTCATGTCATCTAAATAAAACATTACACAGACCAAAAAAGAGAGAGAGAGATCATATAAAGCAGTAGCACGCACTATACGCGGTTGGGTATGCTATGTATTATCTTCCAGTTTTATCTTTTTTATGATATGTCACAAATTTGCATTTCTAATTTGATATAGGATCCCTATTCACAATGTTCAATTTTCAATTAAATATAACTCACTCAATTTTAAAGATACAGATATGCGGATTTTTTAATGATCTAGTTGCATTAAAAAAAAAATTCTGATTTACCCAATTTGTCTAAGGGGGTCGTATAAAAATTTAAAAAGTGTAACTCTTTGAAAATGAATGGGAGGACTATTTCATTAACGTAGTCTCATTTCCTACCTTACTTTCAACATTTTTGCAATTTACATTGCCCAGTTATCTCCAACAGGTAAAGATTTAAAGGGCGTTTCAATCTTTTTGGGACACCCTGTATAGTAAAGTAATAATGCCCTATCGGAAAAAAAGATGGATTGCAGCAAAGAATTAAAAAAGGTAGTATTATAAAATCGGCAACAAAAGGAGATAGGCGAGGAGATTCAATTACAAAAAAAAAAAAGTAAAATTGGTATAATATTGACTAATGTGTAGAAACCGACCCTAAAACAGTTAGACAAAATATTTATTTCACACAATAGCATTTCTATTCAGGAATCTATGTAAGTAAAATTGAAAATCTGTCTGTGGGTATGTGTGTTTATTTGCTCACTTCTCGCATCATCACGGGAGAATGATTGCACAAAATCTCTTGAAATTTTGTAGCCTTGATAGCCCTGGAATAGCTCTATTTAAATATGGTCTATGTTTTGAGTTTCTAGGATCAGGGGTTATCTAGATATTATTAAAAAGAAGCACAATTAAACTTTTAATAGACATAACATTATGCAGATGACATATTTTTCCCCGCAAATATATTTGAAGAAAATGATATCATGTCGCTAAGGCGACGGTGTTAAATCCAATGAGATTATACAGCAGATGACGTTTATTAAATCTTTTCTGATTTAGATCATTAAGAAATGCATATAAGCATACATTTTATGGGAATTACAATTTTGACTGGATTACATCAATTTCGGCTTACAGGTTGCAAGGTTACGGGGATAATTGATATTTTCAATTTCTTAATTCGTCTGTTTTATTTTGGTAAATATTATTTAAACTCGTATAATATGCTTAACCAATTATTCTAACAGAATAAAGATGGTACGTGCATATTTTATAATTCCATTTTAGCACTTTCATTTTGATACATGTTGCGCTTTCATTTTAGCATATATTGATTCAATTTTATATTTTTTGTAAATGTGTTTTCAAACGGGACTTGGATGTTATTCCTCAGATCTGCCTGCGAAGATAATATTGTATAGCGAGAACACAGATTCTTAAACTTCTTTTCAAGAGCATTCATTTAAATATTTCAATAGAACGTTTTGAATAATAGTGCCATTTACCCCGCAAATTACACAGACTACAGAAATTTGCACGTAATTATGAATTTAAGTTTCTTTATGTTATATATTCCCTACGAAGAACGGGCATACTGCTAGTGCTAAAATAAACACGTACATGCACAGGAATCTAATATACAGGGTGATTATAATTAAAGTTGCGATTTTAAAAAGCTGTAAAGTAAGAACCACTGGTCAGAATGGCCTGAAATTTGACCTGAGTATACATGAAGCAATGGAATTTTGTTTGGCAAAAAAAACATTACTTCAAAAATGTGCCGATAGGGGGCAGTGTACGAATCCAACATGGAATTTGCTTGACGAAGAAGGAAAAAATTAGCCGCTAGATCGTTCGAGGAAGCACACCTCTAATCTGGAGGTGTGCTAATTAAGACTTGGCATGCTGCTCACCGCACGTTACAGTTGTGATAAAAACGAGGAGCACATGCAGTTCTTATTGAGTGTCTTGGCATGACTCTCTCACTGAAGGATCGTGCTTTGCTCGTAAAACTTTTCAACCAGAACGTTGACTGTGCGTTAACTGCTCTCAGGAGGTTCCGGACATTAAAGGGCTTAAAATCTGGTCCAATGTCTGCATTTGGTCTACGAAAGATGATTCTTAAATTTGAAGAGATTGGTTCATTGAGCGCGAAACGCGGCAGAGGGAGGAAATCAATTGTTGAGACATCAGTGGAATACGTGGCTACAGCTTTACAGGAAGAGAGGACCAGTGGTGTGGGAAGCTGCAGTGCACGGGAAATAGCCCGATCGTTAGACATGCCTGTCAGCACGGTCCGTAAAATTTTACGAAACATCCTGCAATGTTATCCGTACAAAATTACGCATGTTCATGAGTTGCTTCCTGCTGACCTGCCACAACGAGAAGCTTTCGCGCTACAATGTCTTGCTCGGATGGAAGTGGACAATGGATGGCCATGGAACATTTTGTGGACAGACGAAGCCCATTTCCATCTGCAAGGTGCTGTCAATACGCAAAATTGCAGAATATGAGCGAACGAGAATCCATTCCCACTGCAACCATTGCCTCTTCATTCTGCAAAGATCACTGTGTGGTGCGGGTTTACAGCAACGTTTATCGTTGGCCCATTCATTTTCGAGGAGATAGGTTCTGCGGGCCCCGTTACTTGTACCGTCACTGTTCAGCGGTATGAAGCTCTTTTGGGGAACCACATCATTCCTTCACTTCAACTGTCTGGATAGCACAATGTCTGGATAGCACAATGTCAATGTCTGGATAGCACAATGTCAATGTCTGGATAGCACAACTTTTATGCAAGATGGCGCTCCTCCGCACATTGCAACACCAGTGGAGCAGCTGCTTAATATCCATTTTGGAAATGACAGGATTATCAGCCGTCATCTTCCAAAAGTCTGGTCGCCACGTTCACCTGACCTTAATCCTTGCGACTTCTGGCTTTGGTGGCACCTCAAGATTGTGGTGTACAGTGGTCGGATTGTGAACTTAGCTGACTTAAAAGCACGCATTACGCACCACATCCACAGCATCACCTTTGATACACTCCGATCTGTTGTAAAACATGCTGTTTGGTGCCTCCAACTCGTAGCCGAGCACGGTGGACCGCATATTGAACATTTCTTGCGTATACCGTTGGTGTTTGTTTCATGTTTTCGTGATGTTTCAACCAATTATTAATTTAAGTGATTTCCATTGCTTCATGTATACTCATGTCAAATATCAGGTCATTCTGACCAGTGGTTCTTACTTTACAGCGGTTTAAAATCGCAACTTTAATTTGATATTTTCACGTGAAAGCATTTTATCGGAGTATCCAGATAAAACCAAAGCGAAAACTAAAAGTGCCAGCTATAAATAGTCAGCGAGCAACATGTAGCGTTTTAAAAGCCTGTAAACGAAACAAATGAGTCTGAAAAAAATCAAACAAATAATTGAACTTTACTGAAGTTTTATTTTACAAAATGTTATTCACGCAAAACCATTTCGGCTCCTCATCGGATTTATTTTTCTTTCTCTTTTTGTGTCCAATTTAACTTTTAGTTGGCAAAAAAATCTACAAAATCGATGGAACCGAATTCACGTTTTTAACACTTAACAACATAGTTGAAAAGTGTTTATGACTTTGTTCATTCTGTCTACCTGTCTGTCCGTTCGCACGATATCTGCTGTAAAAAGAACTTTATCGAAATAAAATTTTAGTATGTTGTTGGGACGGTCTGTGGAACAAATGGGAACGTAAATGAATAATATCACCCAATTAGTTTTGGATTGAACCCGGGATGAAAAGGTGAAATACATTGAACTCTATGGGACCTAATTTTTCAAATCTATTTTAAGCGAAGTTAAAATTCGCAAATGGCTTCGAAAATTTTAGAAAATATTCAAATTATCCCATAAAATATATAAAATAAATTTCAGAAAAATAGGTTCGGTAGATTTTTAAATAAAAATTTAAATAATAATGGCACCCATATTATATGAAGAAATCACATGACCCACTTCAAAATAAAATGTGGCATCCATATTTATTTCCCAGTGTCAAAATCGTGATTTTTAAAGTTCTTTTACATTTATATATAGTTTTCCATTCGTCCTGAAACCGCTTTATTTTTGCGTATTTTGTGTGCATCTATATTCTGTGCCAACGCAATTACAACATTTTTAAGTTTAAATGATCATCCAAATTCAATTATTTCTACAACGAAGCCTAATTTTTGAATGGATGCAGAATGTAAACAAGTGATTGTAAGATGAGTTATATAAGAATGGCTGAATTTTTTTCACGCAAAATTATTTAACTCTAGAGTTTGGAAATGAAATTAATAAAATATGAATGAATATGAATAAAGTCTTCCCCGCTCTTACATAGAAAGCCAGACGATTTATATTTCGATGACATCACTTGAATTAAAGTTCATTTCTTCGATGAAATTTCCAAATATAATAAGTTTTTGTAGTACTGTGATAATTTAAAATATAACACGCTGAATGTATCGCATTTTAGAGATGTTTAAATTGCATTTCAGTTGCGTGTTCCTTTCAGCTTCGACATAGGGTTTGCTGATCTGTTTAGAGCTGGCAAAGGGGATCTAACGTATTATCGAAACAGCTGTTTGCTCCGTTGTATAATAATTTGTTCGTAATTACACTGCCTATTTTTTCGTTATTCTTAGCACAATAAGTGTTTTACTCATTTATTACTTAATCACATATACAAGTATTAAACTTTATTGAATAAATAACATTATGAATAAGTACTTTACCTATAGAAATCGATTAAGACATTCTCTTTACATCATGATCCGTTCTCGAGATATTACGAATTTGATATTCATTTACAATTGTAGTATTCGCCCACCATATATCCTCGAAAGAATTGAAGGGCTGTCTTTCCACAACAAATACCAGTTCAACTCTCTTTGTTCAACTAAAGTGTTTCCAGTAAATTAGATAAGTTTCCGAATAGTGAATTCAGGATTCTTCGAATTTTCTCATTGATGTAGTAAATTTTTACAATCCAAGTGAAAGTCGCTATTACTTTTGAAAATAAAAGTTTATGGACTTCAAACTTTTTTATGCAGCCATTTCGTACGTCCCATGATTTTTTTTATTATTATTACTATTATCTTTTTCGTTAAATTTATGGTTTCAAAACAAGAGACTAACTTTGAAAATTCTTACAATTTCGAAAGTGCAGCCATTATAAGACTTTGTTGATTCGCCCAATAGAAGTTTACGCCTAGCGAAGTTTACGCCTAGGGAAAGTATTGGAATCGTGTCGAAAATCGCAACTCCAATTTTCGACGGATCGACACGTTTTAGAAGCCTCTTGAACACGGCAAAGCTATTTTTAGCGTGACACCTTTGTGTGTGTTTGTTTGTTTGTTTGTGTGCGCTCGCATGTGTGTGTGTCTGTGTGTAATGTATGTATCCATTCTAACTCAAAACTGATTGACCAAATTACATAAAATTTTGTAGCTAATCCACTTATGGGTAACCCTGGTGCTGGTACTATTCGGTATAAAAAAAAACGTTACGTTTTACGAAATGGCCTGCAAAAATTGCCAAAATCTAAAATAAAAGACTACGTATGCTGATATATTATGAAGTTTTATATGAAAATATTGATATTTAATAGTTTGCATGAAACAGCTTGTTTTATACGCAATTTTTGTCGACGTAAAGAATCAGACTAACCCCATGCCTCTAGGACTAACCGTTCTCGAGATGTTTTAGTTTTTCGTGTTTTGCCACGTTGCCTTTGAAAATGCGTCCAGTTCACAAACGAAAATTAAAATTAAGTTAAAAGTGCAAATTCAGTGTCATTTGAAATAATCGCCAGTGTTATTTTGTACATTTAAACTCAATTAATTATTAAAGAACGAAGCAGAACATGAATTTGAATTTGTAGTGAAAGTCGTGTTGCTGCTCACAGCAGATTTTTTTCTGCTTCAAATTGTAAATTAATTTTTAGAAAATGTTTATTTCCATTGTTTTAAAAGGTTTTAATACTAGATCTCTAATAATATTCAACAGAATGTAATCGTTGCACGTCTCTATCTTTATAGTCAGAGGGAGGGGAGAGGGGTTCTATTATTTAAGAAGATAAAAGTTTATAGCGAAAAATATATGTCTGCAATCTTTTTCACGCAGACATTCTGAAGTTCCTATGATTTTTTGTTTTTCTTTTTATCTCTCTACGCAAATTTATTATTTCAAAACAACGATCCTAACTTTGAAAATTTTTTATGTGACGAAACATTTTGAAGTGGCTTCTTAAAAACATTGATTATCAGATTCAATAAAAGCTGGTTTTATTTGAAGTAAAGCACGTGAATTTGCGCACAATCAATAACGAACTGGATCACAACATAAAATGATGTACACATAAAAAAGATAAATAAAAGCACATAAATCATTTGATATCCTTCTTCAGAGCAAACAGTCTGGGCCTGAATGCCCAATTGAAAGACAAATTATCTTGTCCCAACTGAAAATGACTGAAAAACAGTATCCAATATAGAAGCGCCTGTTGTGGCGAAAGAGAAATAAAATAGAACAAAAAAATATCAATCATGCATAAAGCATTGATTATGAAACACTTTCCAATTGAAATGCAATTTTTTTAAACATCTCTGAAATGCGATACATTCAGCGGTGATAGTTGTTTTAATTATCACAGACCTACAATAATTTATTTTACTTGAAAACTTAAAACTTCATCGAAAAAAATTAATTTTATTTGAATGACGTCATCGAAATATAAATCGTCTAGCTCTCTATGTAAAAGCAATGAATATTCATTCATATCACTTTTATTCCAGACTCCAGAGTTAAATAATTTTGTGTAAAAAAAATTCAGCCATTCTTATACAACTCATCTTACAATCACTTTTTTAGATTCTGCATCCATTAAAATTAGGCTTCGTTGTAAAAATAATCAAAGTTTGATGATCATTTAAACTCAAATTTATTGTAATTGCGTTGTCGCAGTATATAGATGCACAGAAAATATGCAAAGATGAGCGGTTTTAGGACAGATGCAACACTAAATATAAATTTAAAAGAACTTACGATTTTGACATTGGGAAATAAATATGGATGCCACATTTTATTTTGAAGTGGGTTATGTGATTTCTTCATATAATATGGGTGTCATTATTATTTAAATTTTGCAATTGCGTTGGAGCAGAATAGAGATACACAGAAAATACGCAAAAATCAAGCGGTTTTAAAACGGATGCAACACTCAATATAAATTTAAAAGAACTTTAAAAAATCAAGATTTTTACTCTGGGAAAAAAGATGGATGCCCTATTTTATTTTGAAGTGGGTCACGTGATTTCTTCATATTATATGGGTGTCATTATTATTTTAATTCTTATTTAAAAATCTACCGAATATATTTTGCTGAACATTTCTTTTTATATATTTTATTGTATAATTTGAATATTTCCTAAAATTTTCGAAACAATTTGCGAATTTTAACTTCGTTTAAAAAATGTTTGAAAAATGAGGTCCCATAGGGTTCAATGTATTTCATTTTTTCAGCCCAGGTTCAATCCAAAACTAATTGGGTAATATTTTTCATTTACATTCCCATATGTTCCACAGACCGTCTCAACAACATACTAAAATTTCATTTTGATAAAGTCATTTTTACTGCAGTTATCGTGCGATTGGACAGACCCACAGACAGGCAAAATGTGCAAAGTCATAAACACTTTTCAACTATGTTGTAAAGTGTTAAAAATAGGAAATCAAGGAGGTGTGAACATGAGAAGTAAACAAGAAATATGACTTTTTTAACAAATTACAAACAATTTTATATGACTTTTTGATATTTTTTTTAAAAAATGTACAATATCTCGAGAACGGTTCATGTTAGCGTTCTAAAATTTATGCCAATCGTTTTCTAATGAAAAATTACATAAGAAATGTCTATTTACGTAACTTTATTAGTGGTTTTGATTTTTTGACGATTTTTTCAAAATTTCATTTGAAAATTTAGGGGGGTTCTGAACATTCGATTGCGTATAAAAACAATAGGCTTCCAGTGTTTATGGATTGTAATTTTTGTACCAAATTTCGTTCGAATCGGTCCATTCGTTCGTCGGTTATCGTCTCCACAGACCCACTGAGACACACACACACACACACACACACACACATACATACACACACACACACACACACACACAGACATCACTTCAAAAATGTTTGATTCGTGATCAGGGATGCTTGAAACGTGCTCTCCCGTTGAAAACTCAAATTCGAATTTTCGACCCCGTCACAATACTTTCCTTATACATTATGTATATAAGGAAAGTAAAAATCGACCTAATATACAGAAAGACTGGAATATACTTCTATATTTCGGGTCTGTAGCTCAGCATGACTCAAATCTTTACCGATACTTTTGCTGACATTTGGAGTCAGACTTCTTATTTTATAACATTCTCATATTTAAAATAACGACTCAGTCTGAACAAAACTGCTTGAAAACACGACTCTCTCTCTCTTTTAATTCTCGAACAACAATTATTAATTCTATATATTCGCGATTCTTTCTCATCTCTTTTGGATAATCATTGGATATGTCCGTTGACTTTTCTTCTTGTGGCCACATCATTTGGCCTGGGGTTCAGATACGTCCTCCTTGCTCTTATTGGATGCTCCTCAGTGCAATGCCGCATCTTCGCATCATTGGCTCTTTTAATTTTCAATGAGGCTTGGTTTAAGTCTTGGATATAGGATAGCTTTGCTTCAACCACACCTGCAATTTCTGTGACATGTATTTATTGAGGTCATGCCCAGTGGTAGGAAAACTACTTTATTATTGTAGTGATCTACAACGACAACTACATTATGACAAATGTAGTTAACTACAACTACTTTTTTTAAAAAGTAGTGACTACAAAGTACTTTTAAAATGGAGTCACTACATAACTACTTTTAAAAGGAGAATTTTGCCATAGCTTCAATTTTCACAAAAAGTTGAGGATATGGGTATACTGTAGTAATTTAACATACTTATCCTGAATAATTAAAATTTACTGATCAACTTACCAATCTTTATGCAAAGGAGATTTTATTAAAGGACTTTTAAACCTATTTTTGGCTGTCTTTGATTTTACAGTTTAATTAAAGTTAACGTGTATCCATTTTATTTATTAAAAGTATAAAATAAAATAAAAGTAAGAACTATTTATTACTTTCCTTATATACATAATGTATAAGGAAAGTATTGTGACGGGATCGGAAATTCGAATTTGAGTTTTCGACGGGAGAGCACGTTTCAAGCATCCCTGATAACGAATCAAACATTTTTGAAGTGATATCTGTGTGTATGTGTATCAGTGAGTCTGTAGAGACGATAACTGACGAACGAACGGACCGATTTGAACGAAATGTGATACAAAAATCACAATCCGTAAACACTGAAGGCTATTGTTTTTATACGCAATCAAATGTTTAGAACCCCCTAAATTTTCGAGTAAAATTTTAAAAAAATCGTTAAAAAATCAAAACCGCTAAATAATAAAGTTATGCAAATAGACATTTCCTATGTAATTTTTCATTAGAAAACGATTGATATAAATTTTAGAACGCTAACATGAACCGTTCTCGAGATATTGCACATTTTTCAAAAAAATTATCAAAAAGTCATATAAAATTAAAAAAAAAATTCTATTGAGAAACATGTTCACTTTTCATATATAATACCATGCAATAAATTTGGTGACATCATTCTCGTGGATCTAGCTCGTTCCATTCATAGAAAAAGATACTTTGAGTAATACTTTTGTGTTTGAACACCAATAGTCATTTATTTGTTGTAAGAATAACTTATTTCTTCGTCCATAACGCTTGGCGAGATTTTAGCGACGAATTTGGTGCAATGTCGCCAACTTGACGACATTTTTAAATGTTGCTAAATTAACGAAAAACTCGCCAAATGGATAAAAATGACGCTAAATCAATGACGACTCATTGATGATGATTGCATGGAAAATGACTATTCATTGACAAAAATTCAATATCTTGGAAAGAATATAAATTACTACTATAAAATAATCTATTTTGTTTTACTGTAAAAGTAGTAAATTCATTGCATTATATAAGGAAAGTCATGTACTGCCCACATCAGATTTTTTAAAAACATGTTTGTTCATTTTTAGTAGAATTTGCATCTCAAAATTGTAATCAGATAAGCAGGATCTTTTGAGAACTAACACATTTGAATATATCCATATAAAAAATCAACTTCATGAGGCAGTGGCCTTCCTAACCCTACAACATCCATGCAGCCATTCATCGTACATCGTTACGCAGAACACTAAATTTCATACAAATGAAGAAAGGGTGATCACGTGATATGTAAAGTGGCACCTTTGTTTGTTTACTGAAGTAACGCTAAAAGTAGCGTCAAAACTCGATACAAACTAGTGATTTATTGTATCGCGCTACTCGCTACACTAATTACTTTCCTTATATACATAATGTATAAGGAAAGTATTGTGACGGGGTCGAAAATTCGAATTCGAGTTTTCGACGGGAGAGCACGTTTCAAGCATCCCTGATCACGAATCAAACATTTTTGAAGTGATGTCTGTGTGTGTGTGTGTGTGTGTGTGTGTGTGAAAGTGTGTGTGTGTGTGTGTGTGTGTGTCAGTGAGTCTGTGGAGACGATAACTGACGAACGAATGGACCGATTCGAACCAAATTTGGTACAAAAATCACAATCCGTAAACACTGGAAGCCTATTGTTTTTATACGTAATTGAATGTTCAGAACCCCCCTAAATTTTCGAATAAAATTTTGAAAAAATCGTCAAAAAATCAAAACCGCTAATAAAGTTACGCAAATAGACATTTCTTATGTAATTTTTCATTAGAAAACGATTGGCATAAATTTTAGAACGCTAACATGAACCGTTCTCGAGATATTGTACATTTTTCAAAAAAATTATGAAAAAGTCACATAAAAACAAGAAAGATCAATCATGCTTAAAGCATTGATTATGAAACACTTTCCAACTTCAATGCAATTTTATTTAAAAAAGTCGAAAATGCAATACATTCCTCGGTAATATTTTAAAACTTATCACGATACTACATTGATTTATTATATTTGAAAACTTAAACCTTCATTGAAAAAAATGAACTTCATTCAAAAGACGGCATTGAAATATAAATTGCGTGGTTTAAATATCTCTAAAATGCAATACATTCCACGGTAATATTTTTAAATCTATCATAATACTACGATAATTTATTATATTTGAAAACTTCATCGAAAACAACTGAAATTAATTCAAATGACGTCATAGAAAAAATAACACGCCTGGATCTCTCTATAAAAGCAGGATTTCATTCATAACTTTCTCCATTTCATTCATCACAATACTATAATAATTTATTTTAATTAAAAATTAAGACCATGGAGCTACAATTCATAAACTTTATGCTTAAAACTTCATCGAAAAATATCGTCCTTCTGTTTATAAAATCAATTAATATTTCATTCATATCAGCCATGCAGACTCCATGGACTGAATTATTTTGTGTTAAAGAAATACAGTAATTCTAATACAACTCATTCTACATATTTTGCTGTTTACATTTTACATAGGTGAAAAATAGGCTTAATTGTAGAAATAATCAAATTTGAATGAGAATTTAAACTCAAATATATTGTCATTGTGTTGTTTTAGTATGTAGATGCACAGAATTTAAGCAGAAATAAAGTAGTTTTAGGATGGATACAACACTCAATATGAATTAAAAAGAACTTTAAAAAATCAGGAATTTGAAACAAGATGGATGCCATATCTCATTTTGAAGTGGGTCATGTGATCGTTTCATATCATGGTCACGTGATCGTTTCATATAAGATGTGTAATTCTTATTTTAATTTTTATTTAAAAAACTACTGAATATATTTAGCTGATTTTTTTTTTATATATTTTATGGAACTATTTGACTATTACCTAAAATTTTCGAAGCAATTTGTGAATTTTAAATCCGCTTAAAAAATGTTAGAAAAATTAGGTCCCATAGGGCTCAATGTATTTCATTTTTTCAACCCGGGTTCAATCCAAAACTAATTGTGTGATATTATTCATTTATATTCCCATAGGTCCTACAGACCGTCTGAACAACATACTAAAATTTCATTTTGATTAAGTCATTTTTACGGCAGTTATCGTGCTAACGGACAGACAGACAGACAGACAGACAGACAGACAGACAGAATGAACAAAGTCATAAACACTTTTCAACTTTGTTGTAAAGTGTTAAAAAAATTCCTATTGAGAAACATATTCACTTTTCATATGTAATACCATGCGATAAATTGAGTGACATCATTCTCGTGGATCTAGCTTGTTCCATTTATGAAAAAATATACTTTGAATAATACTTTTGTATTTAAACGCCAATAGTCATTTATCTGCTGTAAGAATAACTTTTTTCTTAGTGCATAACGCTTGGCGAGATTTTGGCGACGAATTTGGCGGAATGTCGCCAACTTGGCGACTTTTTTGAAATGTTGCCAAATTATTGAAAATCTCGCCAAATGGATAAAAATGATGCTAAATCAATGAAAATGACGACTAATTGTTGAAAATTCAATATCTTGGAAAGAATATTAGTATCTACTATAAGAAAAACCTATTTTTTTACTGTAAAAGTAGTAAATTCATTACATTATATAAGGAAAGTCATGTGTTGCCCACATCAGATTTTTTTTAAAAGTAGCGCGTTACACTAGAAGCTACGAAAAAAGGTAGTGACTACTGTAGATTCGCTACTTGTAGCGCGCTTCTTCCGACCACTGGTCATGACATTCCGGTCCAAGACTGTCATAAAACGGTGCCTAAAAATCTGCGCTTTGTTTCGTCGTAATACCCTACGATACATAGTATACGTAAATGAAAAATATTGTTATAAATACATGGCATCTTATTCCCGGCCTTAAATGTATCCTTGCCTGTAAACAGCATTTACAGTTACAAGTTGTTATTACGAGAAGCTCCTGATCACTATCTTGACGACTTTAGACTAGTTTCAGAAAGTTCGAGAATACAAGCGATTCACCACTCATTTCACGACTTAAAAGAAATCAGGTTTTAACTCGTGAATTGGCTCATTGTTTCAGGTTTGTTCCTTCACCAAATTGTTGAAGGGAGATTCTTGAAATTTTGCATGCACGTGAAACTTGACCCATAAGCAATTAAAAAAAAAAAAAAAAAAAAATCCAAGATCTTAGAATTTTGTTTGAAAAATTTATAAATATCGGAATTTTTTGTTACAGCATTCTTTCAACTATAGCTCAAGAACGGCTAGACACACAAAAGTTATTTTTTTACCATTTTGCACAGAATATACTAAAATGAAATTTTAGTATGTTGTTGAAACGATCTATTGGACATATGGGAATATAAATGAATAATATCACCCAATTAGTTCTGGATTGAACCCGAGTTGGAAAGGTGAAATACATTGAACCCTATAGGACCTAATTTTCAAACATTTTTTAAGCAAAGTTAAAATTTACAAATAGCTTCGAAAGTTTTAAGAAATATTCAAATTATCGCATAAAAAATATTAAAAAATTTCAGCAAAATAGGCTCGGTACATTTTAAAATAAAAATAAAAATAACATCCATGATATATGAAGATATCACGTGACTCATTGCAAAATAAAATATGGCATCCATTTTTTTTCCGAGTGTTAAAATCGTGATTTGTAAAGTTCTTTTAAATTTGAGTGTTGCATCCGTCCTAAAACCGCTTTATTTTTGCGTATTTTCTGTGCATCTATATTCTGCGCCAACACAATTACAATATTTTTGAGTTTAAACGATCATCCAACTTTGATTATTTCTACAACGAAGCCTAAATTTAACGTATACAGAATGTAAACAAATCAGCTGTAAGATGTGTTGCATAAGAATTGCTGAATTTTTTTAACGCAAAATTATTTCGCTCTGGAGTCTGGAATAAAAGTGATATGAATTATATATATCACTGTTTTTACATAGAGAGCCAGACGATTTATAATTCGGTGACGTCATTTAAATAAAGTTCATAAAGCATTTTAAATTTCAAATGTAATGAATGATTGTAGTACTGTGATCATTTAAAATATATCAGCGCTGAATGTATCGCCTTCTAGAGAATTTTAAATAAAATTGCATGTCAGTTGGAACGTGTTTCATAATCAATGCTTTATGCATGATTAATATTTCTTGTTTTATTAAGTGTGTAGCTGGTACATTTTATGACCACCTGCTAAATGACTAATATATTACTAGTATATGATCATTTTTGTTCTCTTATCTACTATACACTATGTCTTAAGTAAATTCTATTATCTAAACTTCGAGAGAAACCTTTATACCCATTTGTTTTCAACGAATGAACTTTTACTACATTTGCTCGTGATATCTATCCACAGCCATAAAACAACTCTAAGCTATACATATATTTTCTTAACTAAACGAACATAAAATTGTAGTCACCCCAAACTACCCCTCAATCGCTCTGTCATCAGTTCTAAGCCTTTTCCGTCGCTGGGCGTCCATGGGCCATAAAACTTTCTAAAGGGTCGTAGAAGTTGAAGTTTCTTTCCCGCCGTATAAAGCTTTTGAAGCGTGGTATCTTTTGTGTTTCGTTTTCTTTGAAGTCGTAAAATAGTATCTATTAAGATTAAATATTTTTTTTCCTTCGCGGGAACGCTCACATAAAATGTCAAAATGTGTTGCAACTCATGCAAGGAGAGTTGATACGAGATCCAGGTTCAATTTGTTTTTCCGGAGAATATTTGAATTCTAGGTTTTGACAAAAAAAAAGGAGCTTTTTAGAGAAAAGTTTTGATAATTCAACAACAAAAGCGCTTTCGTCCAGCAACTTTGCGTCTTCACACCAAATAAAAAGAACTGTAACTAGATTGAATGTTCTGCGATTTTTATGGTAAGAACTCGAATTATTCGAAAATGTTTTTTTTTTTTTTTTTTTTTTTTTTTTTTTTTTTTTTTTAAATGTCAGTGGAGTAATAATACAGGGTTCCCAGGAATGTCATTAAACACCTCAATAACTTTGTAAGGACAGGTTCATTTAATTGTACACGCCTAGTCTGTCTATAGAAAAGTGATCATGTTCGATTGTTTAAAAGGGACTGCAACGATCCTAGCGGAGAATATAATATAAAAAGGTGGGATAAAGAACTCGACAACAAGGGAGATAGACACAAAGGCCGATCATGAAGTTGTAGAACATTGTCTAATAAGTGGGTGTGTATATATATATATATATATATATATATGTGTGTGTGTATACACTCCTTCCCAAACCTTCCGATGAAGGTGTAAGGTATGTATTTGGAAGGCCGGGACAGTACCACCCAAACCAGAACCCAATAGAGGTGACATCCAGAGGGACCGTACCGTCCTTCTCCTGTCACTAACCTCTCGGAAGGACTATAAGACCCACATATTTAACGTGCCTGTATTTGTGTATGAACACTGAGACAATTTGGACAAAGACAGAAATCAAACCTCGAAGTGCAATGCATTTGCCCTAACCACTGGGCTGTCCCGCCCCTTATGAAAAAAGGCTCATGATAATTCCTAATTAACCAGGCTTTCTAGCAACTAAGTGAGACCGCTCCAATTTGTATTATGTTAATACTTTTTGATCTGGTGCCAATCATAGAAAATTAGCCAAAACCAATTGGCAATCCAAACAGCACGTGATCTAACCCTGGGGCGAACTGTAATTGTGGCCTAGTATGCTACCAGCTTCACCACTCCGGTCGTGCAAGAAATTCCCTCGAACCTGTTTCATAATGTAGCTCTTAGAAACGTTATGACTCTGTACAGAGAAACACGTGCGTTGATTCCATCGTTTTTTTTTTTTACCTCAAAGCTTTTTTGCATTATTACTTTTAAAAATGATTCGTTGTGGCGTAATTGCATTTTACTCTGCATTAGCTTTGTTATTCCAGATCATTTGGAACGACGCAGATAAACAGGGCTTGCGGGGCAAATTCAATAAAGATTTTTGTAAAAGTCGGCACAAAGGGGGAAAAGCATTTTACCGGTTCCCAACTCGATTATGGATGGGAAGGAATCAAATAAAACGTTCCGGGGGGGGGGGGGGGGGGACGAGAATTTTTCCGCCAAGGAAATAATATTCCGTAAAATGTGTGTGTGCGCCTTGCTTTTACATTTGATTTCATTTTTTATGTTGTTTTTGTTGTTGGCATAAATAGGTTGTTTATTTTATAGCTCGCGGGCGCGATTTTGTGTATCTTATTTTTATGCTTGGTTTCATTGGTTTTGGGTTATTTCAATTTTCTTATTAGATGTTTAGGATTGCACTAAAGTTCCCTAAAGATTTAATTTAATATACAGAAAAAGGTTTTTTTCCCTTCTCTAGATAATAATAAAAAAAAACTTTTTTTTTAGTTAAAAATAAACTTTTTTTTTTTTTTTAGATAAAAAAACTTTTCCAAGTACGAAATATTTAAAAGAGCAACAAACTCAGATATTCTTGCCTGCAGTGGGACTTTTATGATTTACAATGCTCACTTATTTTTGTTTCCGACTAAATGTGCATTGACAAAATTGCTTAAGTCATCACCAGTTTGTAAATACTTTTAACCGGAAAGTAATGGACTTTCATTGTCTAAAAGCTACCATGAACCATTCTTGAGATATTTGAATTTATTTTCCATATCCAGGGCTATATCTCTTAAACAAATTGAGCAAACCGAATAACATTAAGCACGATTTTTCAAATTATCAAATACCCTTTGATTATCTGCAAAACTCAAACGTGGAGAAACACATTCACGTAACTTAAAACACTGAACCGTTCTACAAATTTTGAGCAGTTTCCAGAAATCGCCAAAAGTCGCCAAGTTGGCGATATCTCACCAAATGTGTCCCCAAAATTAAGTGACTGGAACTTTCAAATAATGACATGAGTAACATGTAAACGCTATTTTTCCTCCAAGGACAGGAAACACGCCATGAAGGTATTTTCAGTACAGTCAACCCAGTTATAACGCGGATTTTCGGTAACACCAAAGCACCTACGTTATAAAGTTAGCCGCGTTATAAGCGAGGCGCTAATTTAATGCTCAACTTAAAATATAGTTGTGTAAAGAACCTTTCTACTCCAACCGGGAATCGAACCCTGGATCTTTGAACTGGTCAGTCGACGCTCTACCGTTGAGCTACTGGAAAGAAATTGGAAGCTCTTATTGTCGAAGGGGGCTCTTCAGTTGTCCGATGTTTTATTATGTTCTAAATGTATATTGTTATGCTCTTAAACAAAGCTGTAAAACAAAGACGTGCTGTTAAACAATGTTAAAGACGTGCTGTTAAACAAAGACTTTTGCAGGGACGTTTACGAAGCTGAATGTTGTCTAATTAATTATAAGCAAAAGCGAACATCACTCCTCTGCATTCGCTGCATCGCGCTAAAAGAGTTAGTTAGTCAGAAATCCAGAAATTCATTAAATGCAACAACGCCTTATAATGTTACCGAAAGGAGAAGAACTCTAATGAGATATATAATTATATTTCGCGTCTCGCCAATTCCTTTATACTAAACCATTTAGCGGCAGATGAATGTGTCCGCTCGAATTCCGAAATGAATTTAACACCACAGTGGAGGTGAAAAAAATGTGCTACGCTTAATAAATGTCGCATTTTTATACTGAAGCAAATTTCGAGGAGTTATACGGATATATAACACAACACTCCATGCTTGGGCAGAAGCCAAAGTTTTTTATGCAAAACACTATTATTCTCGCGTCTTGTGCATTTTAGTCTATGTTTGAAGGCATGGCATGTAAGTAAAAGTAAACAGGAAACAGACAAAAAAGTTTTGAGCACAATTTAAAATTGAGCTCCCTATGCTTTTGCATAATTTTTAAGTATAGCTTCTGAGCATAGCTTAAAATTGAGCTCCCTATACTTTTGCACTATTTTTGAGTATAGATTTTGAGCTAGACATAAAATTAAGCTCACTATACTTCTGCACAATTTTTGAATATAGCTTTTGAGCTAAGCTTAGAATTGAGTTCACTATGCTTTTGCACAATTTTTGAAAATAGCTTCCGAGCATAGCTTAAAAGTGAGCTCTCTACGCTTTTGCACAATTTTTGAGTATAGCTTCCGAGCATAACTTAAAAGTGAGCTTTCTACGCTTTTGCACAATTTTTGAGTATAGCTTCCGAGCATAGCTTAAAAGTGAGTTCTCTGCGCTTTTTCACAATTTTTGAGTACAGCTTCTGAGCATAGCTTAAAATTGAGCTCTCTGTGCTTTTGCACAATTTTTGAGTATAGCTTCTGAGCATAGCTTAAAATTGATCTCTCTTTACTTTTGCACAACTTTTGAGTATAGTTTTCGAGTATAGCTTAAAATTGAGCTCGCTATGCTTTTGCACAGTTTTTGAGTAGATCTTCCGAACATAGCTTAAAATTGAGCTCCCTATATGCTTTTACACAATTTTTTAGTATAGCTTTTGAGCTAGGCCTAAAATTGGGCTTCCTATGCTTTTGCATGATTTTTTAGTATAGCTTTTGAACTAGACTTTAAATTTTATTTTCTGAAATATAAACACCCTTATTTGTTGTTAGTGAGGTTTGTAATGAAAGTAACACGAAAATAGGATGAACTGGTTTCTCCTGGTCTCTCATCAACGCAGATTGTGCCTGTGTTGTGTTGAAATATACCATATGGTAACCAAAATTATTTCCATTCAAATTAAAAATCTATCGAGAAAATTTAAAGAAATATATTTTTTGAAAAAATTTGTAGTCGATTACGTAGTAGACTGAATCTGTCTGCCTCTATACTGATAAGAAAATTGTGTCACATAGCAAATTTTTTTCCTTTCATTTCAAATATTGGTTATTTCTTACTAATGAACGTATAACAAACGTTAAACTAGTCCACGGATACTGTTATCTACAATGAGAGCACGATCCAAACTTTGGGAATGCCCCCTAGGCGGGTTCTGGGAGTATAAATATAAGTAAATTGTCCTCCATCTGTTTTAGAGCCTCTCATATTTCTATACTGTTACGGATACTCAAACTGTTTTTAAGGCATATTGTCCATCCTCGAGGAAAAACGACATTTATAGGCAGCTATTACTATTATTTAACGGTCCGAATCGCTTGACCTTGGCTATAAATTTGGCGAAATGTCGCCAATTTGGTGATTTTTGGTGCAATTTGGAAACTTCTCGAGTTTTGATGATTGTTTGAGAATTCTAGGAGTTACGTGCTTTCTTTTCCACAATTTTCCACAGAGGGTATACATAAGACTGTCATCGTTTTGTTGGTTGTTGGCGCGATACAAGTCCAAAATGAACACATGAGTGCCTTGAAAAGATAATTTTCTATTTCTGTGAATAACTTGACCATTGAATGGCTATTTTATTGTAGCTGGGAGGTTTTTGTAATCTTGTAAGATAGCTAGAGATTTATTAGATGTATATTGTTCCATTTTACTCCTTTTGATGCTTTTAATAAAGTGTTTAATTGTCCAGAAACTCGAACTCATCCTCGTATTCATGATTCCTAAGAATACGTCGTAACAATACAAATTGAAAACATCTCACAGATTTTTCCTGCGCAATAATCGTATCCATCCAGCAATTTCGCAATCTCATATAGTTACTTAAATATTACTTAACTTGCTATAGTTACTTAACTTGCTAGTTACATTTTGTCGAAAATAATGTACTGCATAAGCAAGAGTGGTTTTTTTTTTTTTTTTTTTTTTTTTACTCCCCCCAGTATAGATTACTTTCCGTAATTGGGGAAAATATGGAAATTTTATTTTTGCATTTATGGGCACGGCGTGAGCGAAGAATGAAAATTCTAACTTATTAATGGCTCAGTGGATAAACTGAGCAAGTGTATTGTGAACACAATGAAAATCATAGCATTTATGTTATAACTTTAAAAAATATAACATGTGTCAAGTTCTATTGTTACATATTACCCCTGAAAAATACGATTGAATTTCTTACAATGTAACATTCATTTCCAGAATAGTTTGTTTTTCACCCCCCCCCCCTTTTCAAAATGAAATAACATGGCCTCTGTTCTAATTCGATCGTCCTCGATTCATGTTTTTATTTTGGCAATTCTAGTCTCTTGACCCTATCCGGTTTTTAACCGGAACATATTTTTCATTGGCGTTCGAACAATCTGTGAAAGTATTTAGAGTATTAGACTTAATTTGAACCCAAAACTACACTCACTCGGAACTACAGATCGAACATTCATCTTCAAGAATTCACTTAGTCATGGTAGCATCTCCACCACTACTTTGGTAATATAAGGAAATAACTTACAAGGGAGACTGAAACATTTACTATGAATTTTTCAAAACAAAATTATTCAAATAAGTTATTTTTATTTATCTTGCAAAACATCTGCGAGTAAACGTACAGGAAATAGAAGTAAACACATCTATCTTAGAATCGTAGAATGCAAAGTAACAAAACCTTTGTAATGTTTGAATATATGGAGACTAACATCCATCGTTTGACTGTAATGGTCAAATATGCAGAGACTACACCCATCGTTTGGCCGTGATCGTCAAATATGCAGATATTAGCATCCACAGTTAGACATGGTAATCTTCAAATATGCAGAGATTATTATCCACCGTTTGATTGTAATGGTCAAATATGCGGAAACTAGCGTCCACTGTTTGACTGGAATGTATGAATGTGCTGAGACCAGAATCCACGGTTTGACCATAATGTTCAAATATACGAAGACTGCACCCACCGTTTGACCATAATTATCAAATTTGCAGAGATTAGCATCCATTATTTGACTGTAATGTTCAAATATATTGAGATTACTGGCACGATTGTTAGACCGTAATAGTCAAATATGAGGAAGCTTTGACCATAATAGTCAAATATGCGGAGACTAGTACCATCGTTTGACCATGATAGTCAAACATGATGAGACTAGCACCATCGTTTGACCGTAATCAAATATGATGAGATTAGCACCATTGTTTAACCATGATAGTCAAATATTTTTTTTTCCAAATGGCCGGGCACTTTGACCTTCGTCATTCGCCTGCCTTTATGATAGTCAAATATGTGGTGACTAGCACCATCGTTTGACCTTAATCGTCAAATATGGAGATTTGAACGCAACAATGGATCATAATCGTCTACATAATTTATACAGATTAGCATTCATCTTTAGACCATAATGGTCAAATATGCGAAGATTGCAGGTTAAGTATGCGATGAGGAGACTAGAAATCACTGTTTGACTAAAATTGTCAAGTGTGCAACGAAAAGACTGGCCTCATCGCGTATCCGTATTAATCCGGAGACTGTTCGAAAATTTTAAATTCAATTGTTTTGACGACAAAAGCGAAAAATAAAAGGAGGAAATTTTAGTAAGGGAAATATACATACTGCAAGGAACTGAAAATAATCTACTATTTGAGTTTCCACTCGATTTTTCAAACAATCATATTTCATATTTTTCACGTGTATTTGAGCACAATCAGTATCGAATGAAAAGAAAGTGTATTCAGATTCTTCATTTGCAGGTTGTTATTTAAAAAAATAATTAATTCTTTAGAAAATATATGTTGGCAACAGCTCTGTTATGTCAAGAAATAGACGTACTTAACGCATTTGTGTTAATACATGTTATTTAAACTATTTTAATACCATTTACAAGTTTAACGAATTTCAATCAATTAGTTTCCTGTATTGACTATATTATTATCACTTTTCCAGGAATTATCGCTATTCTAAAAAATCTGATGTGAGCAGCACATGACTTTCCCTGCAGATTCAAATTCATTTTATAATTTCTTATTTCATTATGCATTAAATTGAGTTTAATTGCAGAAAATAATAGGGATAATTTTCTGATATTATGCCCAATTCGTTTTTTTTTCATTGCATCTTCGTTTCGCTTGGCAACTTAATTCACTTTAAATTCTTCATGTCCTTAAAATTCTAAAAACTACAACATCTCGATAACGGTTTATCCTACAGTCATGGGGTCAGATTTATTCGCTTAGCTGTCTAATTTTACATGTTGAACAAGTACTTAATTAATATATTTCATCAATTTTAATCATTTATTTCAGAGTTTCACTATCTTACACAAGTAGTATTTTATTTTAGATCGAATATATTAGATATGCGGAACATTTCGCCAAAAAAAAAGGCAGATTATTTTTTTCCTAATCGTATAAAAATCTAACCAGTATCACAGTATCCCACGAGCGACTTATATATACCAAATTTTGTGTAATTTGATCAAATAGTTTGCCAGCTAGAGTAGATACATACAATTTTTGCGGGCTATTTCGCACTAAAGGCAGGTTCATTTATCCCGAATCGTACCATAATCTAATCAGCACCAGGCTCGCCCACAAGTGACATATTTACCAAATTTTATGAAATTTAGTCGATTGCTTGAGTTAGAATGGATATAATTTTTGCGGACCATTTCGTAAAAAATGCAGGTTCTTCTTATTTGAATTGTATGAAAATCTAATCAGCACCAGGGTGACCCACAAGTGACTTATCTATCAAATTTTGTAAAATTTGATCAATTAGTTTTTTAGTTAGAATGGATACAGGCAATTTTTGCGGGCCATTTCTTAAAAAAAGTCGGGTTCTTTTATCTCGAATCGTAACGAAACCTAATCAGTACCAGGGTCACACACAAGTGACCCTACCAAACTTTATGAAATTCGGTCCATTAATTTTTGAGTTAGAGTGGATACATACATTGCACAGACAGACACACAGACAGGCACACATACCGACAGGTAGACAGACAGACAGACAGACACACACACACACACACACACACACACACACCCGGCCGTCCAATTAGATACTCAAGTCCTCCGGATGAGTCGGACGGTCTGGGTCTTCACACTCACACACACACACACGCACACACAGACGTCACGCTAAAAATAGTTTTTTGTATTCAAGAGGTCTCGAAACGTGTAGATTCGTCGAAAACTTGAGTTGCAATTTTCGGTATGATTCTAATACTTCCCTATACATTACCATGTATTGCAGGGAATGTAAAAAAATCTGATGTGGGCAGCACATGACTTTCCCTGCAGACTTATATCCACGTTCTCTTTACTTTAATTAAATTTAATTCACTTTTAATTCAATTTCCGTTCTCATTTGGTAACTAGACTGATTTTCAAAGGTGGCGTAGAGAAAATACGAAATAACCAAAATATCTCGAGAACGGCTAGTCCTAGTGTAATGGGGTTGATCTTATTCTTTTCTTCGTTAACAATTGCGTATAAAACAAGCATTTAATGGATATATTTAAGCATACGTAGTTTTTTATTTTAGATTTTGACGATTTTTGCGAACCATTTTGCAAAAAAGGCTGATTATTTTTTTCTGAATCGTACCAAAATCTAATCAGCACCAGGTACGATTTGGTATGATTATCAACCGACTTATCTACCGAATTTTATGAAATTCGGTCCATTAGTTTTTCAGCTAAAGTGGATACAGGCAATTTTTGCTGGCCATTTCGTAAAGAAAGGCGCGTTCTTTTATCCCGAATCGTACTAAAAACTAATCAGCACTAGGATCATACCCAAGTGCCTCACCCACCAAATTTTATGAAATTCGGTCCATTAGTTTTTGAACTGACACACAAACTGACACACAGACACACACACAGACGTCACGCTAAAAATAGTATTTTCGAATTCTAAAGGTCCCAAAACGTGTAGACCCGTCGAAAACTCCAGTTGTGATTTTCGGCATGATTCCAATACTTTCCCTATACATTATCATATATTGCAGGAAAAGTAAGAGAACATGGTGAAATTTTAGATATTAAATAATTCGAGTTTAATCCTGCAAAATATTTTATCCAGTTCAAACAATTTAAATAATGTATCTACACATAAAATTTCATAATGGTAAGTGCATTCGTTTTTGAGGAATGGTGTCCATATCTCACAATCACACACACAGACTATATATTTCTGGAAGTGTTCTGAATTTCATCAGGCGGTATCAATCATAAACGTATTTTTCCTTCAAAAGGACAGTAAGAGAAAGTAAAAATATATCTAGTGTATTACTTAAATTGCGGTGTAAAATAGAAATTTCGCCTTTACTTTCACCTTTTCAAAGCTAGGTATTCAGTCACTTAACTTTAACAATAGATGAATCACGAATCTGCGAAAGCTGAAGGAAGTTATTTTGGAAACCTTTTTATAAACTGACCAAAACATACACATACATACACCCCCCCCGACCATCCAACCAGTTGCTCTAAGTCTTCGGACGAGTCGGGTGGTCTGGGCTTTCGACACACATACACCCCAAAAAAACTGATAAATTTCTTTAAAAAAAATTGAAAGCTACGGAGACAAAATAAAAATATGTTTGGCCAACAGCCAGTAAATATCAATGAATAATTCAGCCCTTAATTGTCTTCAAGATTCTTCGCATCGTTTAAGTGTCTCAAGTGTACGTGGGGAGTGGGGGGGGGGGGGGGTATGGGACATTTGCAATTTTTAAGCTTATTTAAATCCTTTGTTCAATAACATTTTGTTTATAGCATGATTTTTTTTATAATATTTTGTTTTGCTCTTTGAGTTCAATGAATTTATTTAAAAGCATTTTATGTCGCTTTATTTTACGTTATATTTTATACTAGCCGCCTTCGCCGACCAGCCTGTTCGCTACCCCTGAAAATTCTGACCGTGGCAAACTCACTGGCGCCATTACCCCGTGGAGTTAACAAAGTTTGCTTTAGTTTAATGACGTTAAAACTAATAATGAAATTTTAAGATGAAAAATAATGTATTTCAAAAACAAAAACATTCATTATTTAAGTTTGTATATATTAAAAGCTTTTTTGTTTTTAATAAAAACACGAAACAAAATTATAAACACCCATAATATCAATAGTCCACTGTTAAAATATATTCTAAACTGAATAGAATGTTTACAAATTAAACAAAAATCTAAATACAATTCTGGAATAGAAGTCGAAAACCTGTTAAATCAGAACAATATATAGCCCCTGTTTAAATCAGAATAATTTTAAAACAATATAAATAAAATACACTATAAACGTGTAAATACACTTAATACGTAATGTTAAAACAAAGAGAAAGAGAAATATGTGTTCTTAAAGGAACAATAATGAAGTAAAATAAATACTTATCCTGATACGGATAAACCGCTCCAAAGAAATTGCTAACACAACAAAGTGAAATGTTTGGGTTGAGTTGTAAGAAAAAAATGACGTTTTTAAAAAATTAATAAATGCATTTCAAGCAAATTGAAATTTAAAATGAAAAGTAATTTATTTTGAAAATAATAAATTTATTCCAATAAAATGGATGAATAATTTATTCAAATAAAATGCATGGTTTGTTTTAGTTTAATGGCGTACATTCATTATTTAGCAGGCACAAATATCGAATGTCGTCAGAACCGTGGCGTCAGAACCTCGCCCACCTCCCCTCCATCATACAAACACCGTGCATCTGCGCGCGCATGTGGGGGAAAAATCGATCCCTTCTTTCACTGTTTGGCCGAGAAATTGAAAATCATTACCTCCTTAAAATCCGGATCGTGCGGCTACTTTTTATTTCTGGACCAGATTGGGCTTGTAAGAAAGCCTGATCTTTGAGCTTTCTAAATATGTAAATTATTAGTCGAAATTTTCGGTACTTTTCCCGACGCGAGGATTTAAAAACGAAAGTTCGTTTTTTTGAGCCGAAAGTGACTTTTGATTTAAAATCTGTAAAAAATATTAGAACTTATCCCTGAGATTTGAAATTGATATGTTTTTACTCGTAATTGTCTGCTCTTTCCGGTCGTGTGATTTGTTTTTTTTCTACGACGTCTGGATAGTGGAGAAAAAAAGGGAAAAAGCGGTCGAAATCGCATAAAACATTAAATAATGAAAAAAATAATTCAAATTTTAAAAATCTTTTGCTCGTGTCACCTTCCCCCCCCCCCCCCCCCCCGGGTCTCCGATTGCCAAATTTCGTAGCTCTGCGACGAGCGGTCGCCGAACATATAATGTATAAGACAGACAGACATTGTCTTTTATTATATAGAAAAGGTAGAAGAGGTTTGGATCACAAAAAATGTATTATATACTCATGGGCGCCCATGGGAGAGGGCAAGAGGGGGCACTTGCTTCCTACTGGACATTCAAGGTTACAAAGGGACAACAAGCTAGTCAATGTTGTACATCTCGCAGACTAATATAATATTCTGTGGTACTGTATTAGTCTGTAATAGTATAGTATTCTATGGTACATCTTATCCTTGAGTCTGCCCCATAGACGTCAGTGATTTGTCCTCTCCTGGAAAAAAGTGCTATGGGCGCCCATGTGTGTACTGCCATTTCCCCCCCCCCCCACGGGAATATATTCTGATACACCTCTCGAACGCGTTTTAAGTATTTTAAAGAAGTTGTGCTCGATGTCTGAATTGAGTAGAAAATCTTACATAATATAATTAGGAGTGTGTGTGTGCCGCGGGCAACGGAAAATCGAGGCCACGGACAGCCCTGAAATATTTGATACATGGATTACTGGACTCCTGGAATGAAATTTTTTAAAATTAGAATTAGTTTAAAAGTTATGAACGTTTAAAGTCGAAATTCAGAAAAAATGTTTGTCTTTTTTTTTTTTTAAATCAAATTTATTGAGCAGACGATAGTTTCCGAACCATGAACTGCAGTCGAAAAAATGGCGCGATATTAACTGGATAATTAAACGCAAAGTTCGAACTTCCTGCATTTTAAAGATAGCGTTTTGTTCTTTTGAAACGTGATATTATTATATCATAAGTATTGTGCTAAAAATTCAAAAATCGGATGAAAATTGCAGTATCGGATGAAAATTGTATTTATTTATTTATTTATTTATTTTATAATTGCAAGCATTTTCATTTATTTATGAGAACATCGTGTTCATTTTATGCAAATTTAAAATTCCCCATTTGCGCGAGTTTTTTTTTCTTTAATCTAAGCGATTGGTCAAGAATATTCTAAGTTATTCTTGTTTAACTTTCCATAGAAGATATATAAATATGCCCATATACACAAGAAAAGCCAATATCTCCATCTGTCCTGTCACGTTTGTATGATATACACAAGTTGATGGTACACTTCCATACCAATAGAAAATGTGTGCATAACAAGGATTTGTAATAGTGTAACCTTCGTATGTAAGATAATTTCCTTCGTATGTAAGATAATTTCCTTCGTATATAAGATAATTTCCTTCGTATGTAAGATAATTTCTTTCGTATGTTAAATAATTTCCTTCGTATACAAGATAATTTCCTTTGTATGCAAGATAATTTCCTTCGTATGCAAGATAATTTCCTTCGTATATAAGATAATTTCCTTCGTATGTAAGATAATTTCCTTCGTATGTAAGATAATTTCCTTCATATGTATGATAATTTCCTTCATAAGATAATTTCCTTCATATGTATTATATTTCACAGAACGTAAATTTAGAATAAAAAGAATTATTTTCGCGAGAAAATTTTTATATGAAAAACCTCACTTGGGTTTTATATCAAGATGCAATTAACCTTGAAACTAATGCCAGTTTGAAGAGGAGTTTTATTTTACCAGATAACGATGCAGAAATAAGTTTCTGCATAAAAAGAACAATTTAATCATCTTGATTTAAACAGCGAAAACTTCATTTCCATTGGTTTTGTAGAGTGACCGAGACTGCAAGAGAGGATGTAGGCGGCAAAAAACTGAAAAACAGTGTTACTGGATCAGTTGTGTTTGCTCCCACGTCTGTCTGGGATAACTTTTTTCTGAATGGACTCGGCGTAGGTGTCTGAGGAGATGCTCGAAAATGTCCTTTCTGGTTCGAGTACTGCAGCTAAAAGAAACACAGAGGTGGATTGGATACCTCATAAACCCTTTCGATAAATATATTTTGCTACTGTGAAATTAATACATGGATGCTAACCGCTCTTAAATTAAGTTGATACTTTCTTTAATAAATTTTATTATGTTGAATAATTTATAGCGGTTTGCGTCGAAAATTGTCTCAGTTACTGCGCAAAATTTCAGCCTTCTAGATCTTTGGAAGCGGTGGCTTCTGGAGGGACTGAAAAAAAAAATCTAAAATCCGGATCGTTAGATTCTGTCCCGTGTAAGGCCTGATTACCGAAAAGGCACCGTAAGCACGTGCTTCCCTTAACAATATTTAAAGGGGCCCCCAAATTGCATTCGCGATTTACACTTTTTTTTAAAATTCCAAGTTATTTGTTAAATAGTTGAGTTAAATGTACGTACAGGCAAAGAAGGAAATATTTTAGCTGTCTGAGCTCAAATTTGTATTGCCCATATTTTTATTTCATTTTAAATAGCAAACTGTTAACGAGAAACGGTGGCATGACAGTCAATATTTAAGTTAGAACAAATTGCAAAAGCAAACATGGACCACCAGTCATTCAATAATAAAATAGACTGTGGTTTAAGAAATTTAATACAGGTAACTCGTTTAAAAAAATCAATTTTTGATGAGAACTGTTAGTTGACCAATCAACTACGATAATAGAATTTTTTAGGAATTAGTTTGTAAACGTTTCATGGGCTATGTTCACCCAATCAAAATGGGGCTCCCAAATATTGTTGTCCCCTAAACTGGTGGGTTAATCAGGTAAAATTTTTGAAATTTTTAAAATTTTTTAATTTTTTCCTATATTTTCTCCACCCCTTTGAAGGGGGGAGGGGATTGAAAACCCGACGACTTCCTGTGTGGAAGACCCAGGCCGTCCGACTCATCCAGGGGACTTGAGCAACTATTTGGACGACCGGGAAGGACGACTTCCTGTGTGGAAACCCCAGGCCGTCCGACTCATTCGGAAAATATTGGGACAAAAGGGAAAATTTGTACCTAACTGAGGGACATTCTTTCACAACCACTATCTCATCGTCTACCTTTTACAACCAGGAACAAAAAACCCCTCGTCCAAAATCCATGGGTGAAGAAGAAATAAACAGACTTTCTTGCTTACACTATACAAGAAAAGCCCTCTGTTTATCTGTCTGTCGCACTGTGTAAGAAATTTGGCTCGATATCGTCTGCTTGGCGCCTTTGGGGAAATATCGAAGTGTCCAACAGATAATTAAAAATTTGGAAATTAAATTTAATTTATTTGACAATCCCTGTCGCTTTGGGGAAATTATTAATTGAATATTATTCATTCCATATATGGCGAGTTCTATTGTTCGTAAGACAAATACTTCCTTGGGAAGTTCTTATAGGAGTCTAGCAAGATTTAAAGCAACTGTTTTGTTAGGGGTATAGTAGACAGAGTGGAACTAACTGACTAAGGGATGATTGCTGAAGGTAGAAACTTGAAATTTTTCATACATGTGAGACTTGGCCTATAAGTAATGAAAATAATCTAAAATCTGGGAATTTTTTTTTCATAAAATTTATAAATCTCGACAACGTTCTTCCGTCTATACATCGAGAGCAATTAGACGCACGAAATTCGTTGTTATACCACCATTCGCGGGAAAAAATATCCTAAAATTTCTTAATTGACTCGGTTGGTGTACAAATTTTTATGTATAGTTATAGTATTTTAATGTATAGTTATAGCGAAAGTTTTATGTATAGTTATGGTATTTTAATGTATAGTTATAGCGAAAATTTTATGTATAGTTATGGTATTTTAATGTATAGTTATAGCGAAAGTTTTATGTGTAGTTATAGCGAAAATCTCCAGCCTACGCTCTACCGTTGAGCTACTGGGACGAAATTGCAAGTTTATTGTCGAACTGGACTCTGCACATGTCTGAAAACATTGAAAAATATAGCAAAATTCAGTGATCAAAGATAAAATGCAGAAATTTCTATGATAACAGAACTGTAAAATGAGCATTACTTTTAGATTTTAATTTGAAACGGATTTTGATATTCAGAACTTTTATTGGGTGTATCGGTGTCTAATTGTGTGACCATCTAGCCATTTCGTCCGAGTGAAGCGTGGGTGTAAATGATGAGTTAATAATATCAATCTGGAAACGCTCGTAATTGTTTCTGGTCCTAGTGCAAGAGAAGCGCAAGCAATGCAGAGGGAAACTAAAATCTAAAATCTAGCTGCAGAGGGCACAAGCACTGCAAAGGGCTTTAGAAGCGCAAGTACTGCAGGAGCAAAAATGGAAGGGTTTCTTTTACATAACTTTATGCAAAAGTTATGAAAGTTATGAAAGCAAACCTATGACATGTCTATCATTCAGTGTATATACACATATGTCATTCAGATTCTTCAGTATTTAAAATTAAATCCACCTTTATAATAAAAATCTTTTGGACAGATATGACAGATTTTTATGAGCAGGCAATTTGTAATCGTAAAGCACCTGTTTAACGACTTTTGACGGTCGCCCGTGTCCATAACATTTCAATATCGATCCCGCGACGTATATAATGTTTCTCTTTTAATCTGCAGAGCGCAGAAATAATTTTTAATACCCCCACAGCCGTCCACGGGCCATTATGCATTCAATAAAATTTTACTGCCCTTTGGCGGAGGGGAAATCGAGTTGAGAGACTGGAAGGTAAACCCTTGGCGACAGACAGTTTTATTCGAGAAAGCTAAATCTAGAATTTTTGAAAGAGTAAATTTTTGGTAAGAGTAAATTTGCTTGGTTTTCGTTAAACAATATGTCAGTTTATAGTCGCAGAACCGACCGTTAGAAATGATTCCTAATTTAAATACCGGGAGGGTCTTTACCATCATTTGTAAGGGAGGCGCTGTCTCCATTTCAACGATTCGCATCGGTACTAAACAATAACTATTGTTGTACTTAAAACCTATTGTTATGACGTAGTCTCTGGAATCGTGGATGTACGCTTAAGGTAATGAGTCCAAATTTCTGGATAACTAGCATGTTTATTCACGAACACAGCGTAAACAGGTAGACAAGAACAACATACAGTAAAACAACACTTCAATGCTCCACTCATTTCACAAAACAACAGATACTATACTCGAAACTTTGACGTATGTCACAGTTCAATGTAGCTCGTATCACGTCAACTTCTCCCCCACTGAGGGATGACTCCTACTCTCTATGAAAACGTCTAGAAATCTCTCATCTCGTAGAATATTCGTTATTTCGAGGTGTTTTTCAAACTTTCGAAAAGTCGCCAATTTGACGATAAATCGTCAAATATGGCAACCCCTTCTGATATCAGCATATGGCAACTCTAGATTCCCGTCATAAGAAAGTTTGCTTGTACGGGGGTTTCTCCGTTTGGTTTTCATAAGAGACTCCGGCGAGGTAATTTTACACTTCGTAACACTATTATTGTCTTTCAAATATTACAAATCAATTACAGTTTATTTTCAAATTATAGGGCGTTTAAAAATACAAATATACAGAAATTATCTTAGCGTTTTCGGACGTATCCTTTCATCGGAGGCATATAACATGGCATGTAAGTTATGAATGCAGTCCAACTCACAGTTTAAAATTTGCCTAATATCAAATGCCATGCAACCATGAGTAAATTCAAAACTAAAGAAAGAAGAAAAAACATTGATTCGTTAAATTCAAAAATTGAGAAAAGACAAAAATATAGATTCATATTAAAAAAATAAGAAAAGACAAAAACGTAGATTCAAAGATCGGGAAAAGACAAAACCATACATTCATATTCAAAAAATGAGAAAAGACAAAACATAAATTCATATTCAAAGATTGAGATAAGACAAAATCATGCATTCATATTCAAAAATTGACAATAAAAACAAAAACATAGATTCATATTCAAAGATTGAGAAAAGACAAAAACATAGATTCATGTTCAAAGATTGAGAAAAAACAAATCATAGATTCATATTCAAAAATTGAGAAAAGACAAAATATAGATTCATATTCAAAAATTGAGAAAAGACAAAAACATAGATTCATATTCAAAAAGTGAGGAAAGACAAAAACATAAATTCATATTCAAAGATTGAGAAAAGACAAAATCATAGATTCATATTCAAAAATTGAGAAAAAACAAAACATAGATTCATATTCAAAAATTGAGAAAAGACAAAACATAGATTCATATTAAAAAATTGAGAAAAGACAAAACATAGATTCATATTCAAAAATTGAGAAAAAACAAATCATAGATTCATATTCAAAAATTGAGAAAAGACAAAACATAGATTCATATTCAAAAATTGAGAAAAGACAAAAACATAGATTCATATTCAAAAAGTGAGGAAAGACAAAAGCATAAATTCATATTCAAAGATTGAGAAAAGACAAAATCATAGATTCATATTCAAAAATTGAGAAAAGACAAAAACATAGATTCATATTCAAAAAATGAGAAAAGTCAAAAACATAGATTCATGTTCAAAGATTGGGAAAAGACAAAATCATAGATTCATATTCAAAAATTGAGAAAAAACAAAAACAGAGATTCATATTCAAAAATTGAGAAAAGACAAAAACATAGATTCATATTCAAAAAGTGAGGAAAGACAAAAACATAAATTCATATTCAAAGATTGAGAAAAGACAAAATCATAGATTCATATTCAAAAATTGAGAAAAGACAAAAACATAGATTCATATTCAAAAAATGAGAAAAGTCAAAAACATAGATTCATGTTCAAAGATTGGGAAAAGACAAAATCATAGATTCATATTCAAAAATTGAGAAAAAACAAAAACAGAGATTCATATTCAAAAATTGAGAAAAGACAAAACACTGATTTATATTCAAAAAATGAGAAATGATAAAAACTTATTTATATTCAAAAATTGAGAAAAGATAAAAATATATATTCATTGATCAAAAAACAAATGTTTTGTCTATGTTTTTGTTTCTCAATTTTTATAAATCTATGTATTTGTCTTCTATCTTCGAATGTGTTGCCATTTTATGTAAGTAGTGGAACATCTATTTCTCAAGGTTCGTTATAGATGACTGATCTAAATTCAGTCTAGTGGTGAAGGCACAAGGACTGCACTCGGAGGACCCGAATTTGATTCTCGGAGCTTCCCAAACTATACCAGTGTCTATGCAGAGTACGGGCACGTTAAATCTATGGGTCCGAAAGTCCTTCTGAAATGTTGGTGGCAGGAGAAGGAGGACACGATTCCTGTGGTTGTCCCAAATTCAGTGGCTTTTCCGGCTGTCCAAACACTTCTGGGTAGGTCGGACGGTCTGGATCAAAAGAAAGAAAGAACTCCATGCAGAACCCAATATGTAATTTTTTTTTGTTATATAACCCTTTAAGCTGTATAAAAAACAATCCTAGTAGAAAGTGTAACAAAAAAAAATTTTTTTTTATTTTCGCCATACGCCGGCATACGTTTATCGCTTCTGCTCGACCGAAAGAGCGTCTGCATACGTTACGTTCGAACGTTTCATCGTCGATAAATCGTTAAATATATTTATGTTAAACATAATCGTTACATTACGTGAAGCATCGTCGATACATTATTCGTCTGAAGGTGCGATTCTGACGAAATAAACTGCATTCTATTAATCTATCGAAACTGCATAATCCCCTCCCCAAAAAATTAATTAATTAAATAAATTAAAAAAATCAAAATTAAAAAAACAAAATCTGTGTCTAGAACTTATTTTTACAGATTAAGCTTTATCTACAAATCAACAAATTTGATATTGTAGGGAACAGTAACACAAATTAGAGCTTTTTTATATCTCGCTTTTCTACATCTCATTCAAAATTCAAAAGGCTTTTTTGTTAACGATAATTAATAAGCACAGAAAAGTTCATATAATTCTATCGATAATTTAGAGAGAGACCATGTGCAAGACTAAATTTTCTAATATTTTCAGAACGGCTCGTGATAACTCCTTAACAATGGTATATATTTATTTCTAGTGATAAGTACTTTAAAAAAAATTTAGATAATTAATATTGTGAATATATGTATTTATATTTTTTACAGTAAAAAGAAAAGTGCAACATCTGAAGAATGGTGCCTGATAATATTCTGTGAATGATCGCGTTTCTCTATCAAATACAATACATGTGTAATGACTATATTTTTGTAAAATTTTGCCAAATTTCATTCGAACATTTCAAATTGTTCGAGATGTATTCTCTCCACAGACACACAGACATATTTGAGTAAAAGTCGAATCATGCTAAGGAATGCTCAAAACGTGGAGATCTATCAATACGTGACAGTCCAGATTTTCAACTAAATCACCATGCTTCCCCTTTACATACACTGCGTATTGCAGGGAAAGTCATACGTGTTTCAATTAAAGTTCGAAGACTATTTTATCCATCTACAACTACTTAAATACTTTATATCGGTCTCAATTTCTTTTTTCACTTTTCGTGAAAGAACTTTTCTTATACTTTATGTTTCCCCTATTTAATTCGGATTAATGAGTCCAAATAATTCAATTGCTTCTCGCTAATTAAACAATCTTCATAATTGGATTCTATTTTATCGATTTTTCTTTTCAAATTCTGGATTTATTTTGTTAGTGTGAATGGAATTAACGGACGATTTTTCGTGCATTTTTCTCACAGTTGGGCTAGAAGAGTTAAAAATAAATTATGGTTTGATTCCAAATGAAAACAAAGAAAAAAGGCGATTGTATAAAGCAGACAATTTTATCTACGCACTAAAATTCATTTTTTAGCACTTTACAACATAGTTGAAAGTGTTTATGACTTTGTTCATTCTGTCTGTCTGTCTGTCCGTTAGCACGATAACTGCCGTAAAAATGACTTAATCAAAATGAAATTTTAGTATGTTGTTCAGACGATCTGTAGGACCTATGGGAATATAAATGAATAATATCACCCAATTACTTTTGGATTGAATCCGGGTTGAAAAAATGAAATACATTGAACCCTATGGGACCTAATTATTCAAACATTTTTTAAGCTGATTTAAAATTCACAAATTGCTACGAAAATTTTAGGTAATATTCAAATTATTCCATAAAATATATAAAACAAATTTCAGCAAAATATATTCAGTAGTTTTTTAAATAAAAATTAAAATAATAATTACACCTCTTATATGAAGCGATCAAGTGACCATGATATGAAAAGATCGCGTGACCCACTTCAAAATAAAATATGGCATCCATCTTGTCTCAAAATCGTGATTTTAAAGTTCTTTTTAATTCATATTGAGTGTTGTATTCGTACTAAAACCGCTTTATTTTTGCTTAAATTCTGTGCATCTACATACTGAAACAACGCAATTACAATATATTTGAGTTTAAATGATCATCCAAATTTGATTATTTCTACAACGAAGCCTATTTTTCACTTATGTAAAATGTAAACAGCAAAATATGTAGGATGAGTTGTAATGAATATAAATGAATAATATCACCCAATTAGTTTTTTATTGAACCCGGGTTGAAAAAATGAAATACATTGAATCCTATGGGACCTAATGTTTCAAACATTTTTTAAGCGAATTTAAAATTCACAAATTGCTTCGAAAATTTTAGAAAATATTTAAATTATCCCATAAAATATATAAAAAAAATTTCAGTAAAATATGTTAGGTAGTTTTTTAAATAAAAATTATTTAATATAGGGAGAAAAACAAATTCAATTAAATTCTGACTCTCGTTATATCCTCCAGAAAGAAAAAAAAAGATATATTATATAATAAATATCTTTCCAAGAGTTTAATTATTTTATATATGTGAGAAAGGTTTCACAATTTAAAATAAATATGGTAGATAACAATTTTTCAAATTTTTAAATAAAATAAATAAATTATAATAGTATTGTGATGAATGAAACGATTGGAAAAATGCTTATGAATGAAATGCTGCTTTTATATAGAGGCGATTTATATTTCGATGACGTCATTTGAATAAAGTTCATTTGTTTTCGATGAAGTTTTCAAATATAATAAATTATTGTAGTATTATGATAATTTTAAAAATATTACCGAGGAATGTATCGCATTTTAGAGATGTTTAAACCAGGCAATATATGTTTCAATACCGTCATTTGAATGAAGTTCATTTTTTTCGATGAAGTTTTCAAATATAATAAATTAAAGTAGTATTGTGATAATTTTAAAAACATTACTGAGGAATGTATCCCATTTTAGAGATGTTTGTATAAAATTGCATTGAAGTTGGAAAGTGTTTCATAATCAATGCTTTATGCATGATTGATATGTCTTGTCTTTCTTTATAAGCATTACTTAGAAGATATTTCCTGTGAGTTAAGATATCTACAAATTATAGTAGAATTGAAAATTATATTCTTCTTCAAAAATGCTATTAAAATATTAAATTAAATTTCCCACATAAAAAGCATATCATTCTCACTATACAATGTTATCTACACAGGGAGATCTGAAGAACAAAACATCCCGAACAAAACATCATTTGTAAACCAATTTGAAAAAATATATGAGGTTTGGTTAGCATATGCCAAAATAGTAATACCTGTATATTTTTATCCTGTTTCAATAAATTAAACAGAATGGAAAATATGTGAATTTAAAAAATATTTGCCAAAATAAAATAAGTGGGTTAAAAAATTGAAAATTATTTCTTGTAATCTCGTATCAGAAATTCCAATTCAAGCTCTTATAATTCTTGTAATCTTGTATTCCAAGGCCGTTACTGATATAAACCAATAAAAAAATATAACTGCTTTCATTTATTATTTTTTTTTCTATCCATTACTTTGTTTAAAAAATCTGATGTGGGCTTTACATGACTTTCCTTATATAATGCAATGAATTTACTACTTTTACAATATAAAAAAAGTAGATTATTTTTTAAGTAGGTATTTATATTCTTTCCAAGATATTGAATTTTCGTCAATGAGTCGTCATTTTCATTGATTTAGCGTTATTTTTATTCATTTGGCGAGTTTTTCGTTAATTTAGCAATATTTAAAAAAGTCGCCAAGTTGGCGACATTCCACCAAATTTGTCGCCAAAATCTCGCCAAACGTTATGGACGGAGAAATAAATTATTATTACAGCAGATAAATGACTATTGGCGTTCAAATACAAAAGCATTACTCAAAGTATCTTTTTTCATGAATGGAACGATCTAGATCCACTAGAATGATGTCACCCAATTTATCGCATGGTATTACATATGAAAAGTGAACATGTTTCTCAACAGGAAATATTTTTTTTATTTTATATGATTTTTTTATAATTTTTTTTTTTAAATGTGCAATATCTCGAGAACGGTTCATGTTAGCGTTCTAAAATTTATGTCAATCGTTTTCAAACAAACATGTACATAAGAAATGTCTATTTGCGTAACTTTATTAGAGGTTTTGATTTTTTGACGAATTTTTCAAAATTTCACTCGAAAATTCAGGGGGATTCTGAACATTTGATTGCGTATAAAAACAATAGGCTTCCAGTATTCACGGATTGTAATTTTTGTACCAAATTTCGTTCGAATCGGTCCATTCATTCGTCAGTTATCGTCTCCACAGACTCACTGACACAGACACACACACAGGCATCCTTTCAAAAATGTTCGATTCGTGATCAGGGATGCTTGAAACGTGCTCTCCCGTCGAAAACTCGAATTCGAATTTTCGACCCCGTCACAATACTTTCCTTATACATTATTGTATATAAAGGAAGTAATAATAAATTAAATAAACATCGTTTGTCGAAAACACATTGGATTTAATTTCGTTGCTAAGCAACATGATATCATTTTATTTTGCGTTTTTATCAATATCTCGAAAAACCCCGATCCTAGAATCTTTAAACATGGACGGCTTAATCGTGGTGGAGTATAGCCCATACCAAACAAGTTAAAAAGGAATCCGTCAAAAACTGTGAATTTGTATACGGAACAAACAAACAAACAATCAAACAGACGTCCAATGAATTGAAATTTGAGATTTATTGCACAAAATTGAATCATAAAAGTGAAACGCATTTTGTAGTTCTGTAAACATGGAAATTTCGGTATGTGAAATAACAATCTCGGATCATTCTGTGTTGCATTATTTTCAACGTTTTCATATATTTTAAACTAAAAATCAATTATTAAAGGAAATATTATCAATAGTTTGATGAGAAGAATAGTTAGCAGACGATTTCTATATTTGCAGCGTAACTCCGTTACTATGGTTATAAATAGAATCAAAAACTGCATAAAACATTGAATTATAGCAGATGATTTTTTTCTATATTTTATAACTGTAAATTAAAATATCTCAAGAGCGTTTGTTTGAATACCAATAGAGTTAAATAAAACAATTCATGACTTTTTTTCTTAGGTATGATGGATGGTATGAAAGCAAATTTTGTGTGTCTAACCCTTTTCGAATTATAACTGGAAGAGTGTTGGAACAAAAATTCCGCGATTATTAAATGTTCCGAACAAAATTTAAAAGTTTTAGACTTTTCTCATTTTTTATAGGTTATGTCCAATATCAAATATTATAGGTTAAGTCCAATATTAAGTCCAATAGCAAAGTTTCAAGTGGGGATGCTCAACACGTATGACATATATGCACACCAAACCAAGCATTTTTCATCATAATTTGCCGGGTTGGAAATGAAACGTAAAAAGCGTTGCAGGGCGCTTACTTGTTGGGAAGCAGCTGCTCTGCAAACTTAAAAACGTCATTCTGGTTGTTATTTTCTGGTTGCAAAAGAAAACCACATATGCAGATTGCATCTGAGAAGAAGAACCTTTATGTGCAAATTTTTGCAACACCGAATGTACGGCCTTATCAGTTTGCAGTAGTTATTTGCAGAGCCAACTTTTGAGACGATGGAGACATTTACAAATAGGGAAAAAGTCGACATGGAGCTGAAAATGGGAATGCCAGAGAGGAACAACTATTCTGAAGAGGAACGCATCGCCAGAATTTCGGCCGCTGCTGTCGGAGTGTGCGACATTCCTAGTCTGTTCGAGAGAGTTCGCCAATCCCACCATCGCCGCTGTGAGATTTGCATTCAGGTTGGCGGTCGCTCTTTTGAGCCATTACTAATTAGTGTTTATTAATTGTCATTGTATAACTTCTAAGTCATTCTTGTGTTTTCGCCTCAACTCATCGATTACACCATTAAACGCACTGGCGCCTTTTACGTTTCATTTCTGACCCGACAAAAAATGCTTGGTTTGCTGTGTACTATCACTTCGTAAAGTTTGGCCCATCTTTTCTGAATCACCTTGTGTATATATATATATATAAGTAGTATCCATACACCCTTACGAGCGCACATATACTTTTTACACTAAAAACATGATATTATAGCTTATTTTTATCTTTTTTTATATAAAAAAAAGGGTCTCGATCCATTTTAATATTAAAAATTAAATTTTAATCATATTAGAGGACTTCCATTCATTTGGCACGTTTTAATAGTCTAGCTTTTTAACTAAAAGGTCTTTAATATATTTAGAGGACTTCCATTCATTTGGAGGTCCTCTTTTTTCACGCATTTATTTTAAATAGTCTAGCTTTTTAACTAAAAAAAGTTCACTGTTAAAATTTGGTTTAAATGTAAAAAAGGTATATATACCCCTTTTTTAGCTATAAAATCATGTTTTTAATATTAAAAATGGATCTCGAGACCTTTTTTTATATAAAAAAAGATAAAAATAAGCTATAATATCATGTTTTTAGTGTAAAAAGTATATGTGCGCTCAGACATGCGTATAGATACTACTTATATATATATATATATATATATATATATATATATATATATATATATATATATATATATATTATACCATTAATGATTTACAAAGATCCTTTGTTATCACCTATGTTGATAAAGCCTTTAATAATTATGCTATTATCTGTAAAAAATTTTATATTCAATTTCTGTTAGATTATTTAAAAAATAATAGTCTTTTTAAACCTGATTTACATTCCATCAATAGTATTAAATTGAAAATTATCAATATGTATAGTAATTTAAATATTAAATATAAATATCTTAAATTTCCTTATATAGTGCTTATTCCAAAATTTCATAAAAATCCTATTAAATTTAGAACAGTTACTAGTGGCCATAATACTTACTCTACTACTGCGAGTAAATTATTACTAAATTCTTTAAATCTAATAAATAATAGTTTAAGCCAGACTAGCAATAATTACCATATTCTAAATAATAGTAAAGAATTAAAGAATAAATTAACATCTCTTAGAAAAATAATAGGATTTCAAACTTTTGATTTTAAAGATCTTTTTAATAATATTAAGATATCTGATCTATATGATGTAATTTTAGCTCTATATAATGCTTATATTACACCTCTTTCAAATCAAATTAAATTTATAAATTTTCCTAAACTTCTTCACTTTATTATTTTCAATAATTATATTTTTCAAGGAAATGAATTATACTTACAAGTCTCAGGAGTTCCACAGGGTGGCTGCAGTAGCAGTATGCTAGCTAATTTATACCTTTATCATTATGAAAAGTCATTTACTTCAATAGATTATACTTTTTACAGATATGTTGATGATCTGATTTGCTTAGTACATACCGAAAATTATCTCATAGATATAGATTACTATCCAGACAATTTGGAATTAATTCCTAATGAAGCTACTATTAGAAAAAATGTTAATTTTTTGGATTTAAATCTTTTTATTGATCCTTCTAATAGAATTGTAACAAATTTATATGATAAAAAAGACTTTTATAACTTAACTTTAATATTAATAAAATCTTACCTTTTAATTCCTGTAACTCGATTCAATTGTTTAGAAATATTATACTCAATCAGCTTTTTAGAATTTATAGATTATCTGATAAAAAATTTCATGTTATGCATATCAATAATCTCAAAATTACTAGTAATTTATATAAATATCCCTCTTATTTAGTAAATAGTATTGTTAAAAAATTTAAAATAGCTGGATTTTTGTAATTCTTTTCATAGTATCATATAATTCTATTCATAGTATCTTATATTAGCCAGACATCTCCATTCTCTTGTAAGTTTTTTTTTTCTTACATTCTCTTCCACTTCAGCATTACTATTATTTGCCCCTCCTTTTAGTAGCCCTTTTTGTATATTAATACTTTTTCTTAACATTTCGCTTCAATGTTTTTCAATTCTTATGAATGGCAACAGTAAATGTTTTTTTATTTTTTCTTTACGAATGGCAACACTGTTCTTTATGTATGTCGTCCAAGTAGAAATAGTTTATAGATATAATCTATCTATTTCTTCAGAAACATACATTTTTGTGTTTGCTTCAACAAAAAATTTGGACATGATTAGATTTTTGTAGAGGTTAACAATTCATGATTTAGGCTTAGAGCCTTGTCCACGTGTATGGCGTTTGTGCTTGATTTCGTTTGCTATACTTATTTCGATTCCATGCCTTTGTATTATATATTTTTCATTGACTTGTTGATTCGATATTTATTTTTTTCCATTTGCTTGAAGATTAGTTGATTTTTACTTTTGTTTTGTAAGTCAGTTAGATAGTTGAATTTAGTTTAAGTTTTTCTTTTTTTGTTTACATACCTTTTAATTTGGTTGATTTTTTGTAACTTGATAGCTTGTGTTTTGTATTTTTTTATCCATTTGATTGATGATTTGCTGTATTATATTTTATTCTGTGGGTGCTTTTAAAAAGTTAAGTTTATCGTGTTACATCTTCTTACTTTTCGTTCATTGGATTTTCAAACTTCTATTATTATTATTATATATATATATATATATATATATATATATATATATATATATTAGTTATAAAAGTACAACATATATTTAAAAAAATTCTTTGGGTTTTTTGACTTCGTTACAAATCCTATACATATTCTACAAACTTAAATGAGAGTATAAAATTTTAGAAAAACCCAGGAATCTGTTATCTGTAAAGCTAATAAGCTTAAAATGAAAATCTACTAAAAAAATCACTATATTTGGTGCTGAACTTACGGTAAGTTTTAATTACTTTAGGATCTCTTTCAACAATTGGTACTTGTTCTGTTTGCTCAGAGATTTCGAATGCACAAAGTCAACATTTATTCTTTATTTTTACAGTCACATTTTTTTTCTTCTCAAATATTCTGTTTTAAATTTTTTTACAATTTTTAAACGACCACTTTGGGAATTATCATTTATTTCTTTCTTTCCACTTTCTCTTCAATAGATAGCATTACATATATATTTAAATAATATATTGTATGGGGATAAAATAACGTAGACCTTTCTTTTTAATTCCAACATTCTTTTTTATTCCAATATAAAAAAAAATTATTCTAAATTTTCTTATTTTTAATTTTCGGTTTGATGCACGATACGTAGATGCAGATCTATCCAAAGTTGGAGGCTTGTGACACTCCCTTCCTCCATCAACTCACCGGAACCAATTGAAAGTTCGGAAAAATAATATTTGGTCAAATGGGAAACAACAAATAATTTTGGCAAATATAATTTCTAGCGAAAGTACTGTTTCGAGAACTGCTCAAGCTAGAGTTAGTTCGAAAATGTGTCATTTGTTTTCGAAGGAATAATTACGTATGAAATGATTTTTACTTTCCTTATATACAATAATGTATGAGGAAAGTATTGTGACGGGGTCAAAATTTCGAATTCGAGTTTTCGACGGGAGAGCACGTTTCAAGCAACCCTGATCACGAATCTAACATTTTCGAAGTAATGTCTGTCTGTGTGTGTGTGTGTGTGTCTGTCTGTCTGTCTGTGTGTGTCTGTGGAGACGATAACTGACGAACGAATGGGCCGATTCGAAGAAAATTTGGTACAAAAATCACAATCCGTAAACACTGGAAGTCTATTGTCTTTACACGCAATCGAATGTTCAGAATCAACTAAATTTTCGAGTGAAATTTTGAAAAAATCGTCAAAAAATCAAAACCTCTAATAAAGTTACGCAAATACACATTTCTTATGTAAATTTTCACTAGAAAACGATTGACATAAATTTTAGAATGCTAACATGAACCGTTCTCGAGATATTGCACATTTTTCAAAAAATTTTTATCAAAAAGTCATATAAAATAAAAAAAATATATTTCCTATTGAGAAACATGTTCACTTTTCATATGTAATACCATGCAATAAATTGGGTGACATCATTCTCGTGGATCTAGCTCCTTCCATTCATGAAAAAAGATACATTGAGTAATACTTTTGTATTTGAACGCCAATAGTCATTTATCTGCTGTAAGAGTAACTTATTTCGCCGTCCATAACGCTTGGCGAGATTTTGGCGACGAATTTGGTGGAATATCGCCAAGTTGGGGACTTTTTTACATATTGCTTACGAAAATTAACGAAAAACTCGCCAAATGGATAAAAATAACGCTAAAGCAATGAAAATGACAACTCATTGACGAAAATTCAATATCTTGGAAAGAATATAAATATCTACTATAAAAATAATCTATTTTTTTTACTGTAAAAGTAGTAAATTCATTGCATTATATAAGGAAAGTCATGTGCTGCACACATCAGATTTTTTTTTAACAGTATTGAAAAATTTTATTTTCTATTGTGTTTGCAAAAATGTAATTGAAAATTGTGCAATATACCGAAAACAGTTCATGCTGGCGTTTTCAAATTTGTATTATTCGTTTTTTAATGAAAAATTACGCTTGAAACAACAATTTATTTATCGTTATTAAAGATCCAGGATTTTTATGATTTTTTTTATTTATTTTAAATTTGGGGACCTATCGAACATTCGATTGTGTTTAAAAGCAATAGGGTTGAGTATTCACTAATTATAATAATCGTACCATTTTTTTTTCGAAACTCTTCATTTGTTCGTGAGATATCATTTTCACAAGCACACACATACTCTCATACATACACGTACTAACTTACATACACACACTTACATACAGACACATACTAACATACACACACACTAACTTACGCACACACTAACATACGTACGCAGGCACTAACTTACATACACACACAAGAACATACGAGTACATACACATTCACAGATATCTCCTCGAAAGCGTTCGATTCGAATTCATGGATACTTGAAACGTGCTCTTCGGTTTCGGTCGAAAACTAAATTTTCAGTGATTAGAAAAACTCGAATTCACATTTTCGATTTCGTCACAATACTTTATCTATACATTATACAATATACAGGGTGATTAAGAAAAAGATTGGCCAAAGTTTACGAGGTGATCGTACACACTAAACCAAGTCCGGACATTCAACCAGCTGCTCATACCCTAGGGTGATTCGGGTGGCCTGGATCTTTCACACCAAACCAAACATTTTTCGTCATAGTTTACCAGGTCGCAAATGAAACGTAAAGCCGCCAGTGAGCGCTTAATGCTGAAACCGATAAGGTGAGGCGAAAACACAAGAATGACTGAGAAGTTATAAAATGGCATTTAATAAACAATAATTACAGCATCGGCTCGAAAGAGCGACGCCAGTCTGGATGCACGTCTCACAGTTGCGGTGGAAGGATTAGCGAACTCTCTCGAACAGACCAGGCATGTCGAGCATTTCGGCAGCAGCGGAAGAATTTCTGGCAACGAGTTCTTCTTCTGATTCAAGAGAAGTGTCATAGATGAGACTCTTGAGATATCCCCACAAAAAGAAGTCAAGACACAACAGATCGGGCGATCGTGGGGGACAAGCTATGGGATAATCTGCCCAATCCATCGCCCTGTAACGCCCGTACGTTTAATTTCCGACCCGGTAAACTATGACAGAAAATGCTTGGTTTGGTGTGTGCTATCACCTCCTAAAGTTTGGCCCATCTTTTTTTAATCACTCTACATATAGTACCCCCCCCCCCCCCACTGGGTTCCGGTCTAAGTTGGGTGGCACTTCCCGGCCGTCCAAACAGTTACCTTACACCTTTCTGGTAGGTCGGACGGTCTGGGTCTCAACAACAACAACATATAGTGAAAAATAGTGACGGGGGATGCAGATGAAGGTCTCCAGTTTCCAGAAGCAAAACCAGTAATTTACACAGGGTTAAATTGGGGTGCATGATCCCCATAATTCAGTATTCAATGCCATAGCCACGATAAAATTTAAGACGACATAATGCCCCCTTAATGCTCTTCACGATTTTTTCTTTCATGTTTAAAAAATGAGATCGTGCTGAAATAACCGTATTACGCCACCACGACACGGCTCCGTGAACTCACTGGATTTGTCGCCAATCGATATAATTGGCGATCTCCTTAAGACCTCCGGCGGATTAAGTTGAATTCCGGGTCAGTCTGAAAAGGTCAAACAACCGAATTTTCTAGATTCTTGTTTCTGAGAAGACAACGTTTTCGATTCATCGAGTTATTGGGGTTGTGATGTTGAACACGTGCCAGTAGCGTATGTTTTTTTTTTGTTTGTTTGTTTGTTTTATTTGTTTCATCAGGATTGTTTATAATTAGCTAGAATCAAATCTCTCAATTGTATGCAATAATTAACTATAGTGTGGCTCAACTCAACTTTCTTATGCCAGAATCCATTTTAGAATAGGCTTGGGTCACAAAAAATGTGTTATACTCATGCGCGCCCGTAAGCGAGGGCAAGAGGGGGCATTTGCTCCCTACTGGACGTTCAATGTCACAAAAGGTCAACAAGATAATCAATGTTGTACATCTCGCAGACTAATATGGTATTCTACGGTACTGTATTAGTTTGTAATAGTATAGTATTCTATGATCATCTTATCCTTGAGTCTGCCCCATAGACGTCAGTGATTTGCCCTCTCCTGGAAAAAGTGCTATGGGCGCCCATGAGTGTACTGCAGTTTTTTTTTTTTTTTTACGGGTATATATTCTGATACACCTCTCGAACGCGTTTTAAGTATTTTAGAGAAGTTGTGACCGATAGAGTAGAAAATCTTACATAATAAGATTAGGCGTGTGTCTGTCGCGGTGAACGGAAAGTCGAGACTACGGACACCCCCGAAATTCGATACAGGTATTACTGAACTCCTGGAATGAGATTTTTTAAATTCGAATTAGTTTAAAATTTATGAAATTTTAAAGTCGAAATGTTTATAAAATTTTGCCTTTTTTTAAATCAAATGTATCGAGCAGACGATCGTTTCCGGGCCGTGAACTGCAATCGCCAACAATGGCGCGATACTAACTGGGTAATAAAACGCTGGACTTTCCCATACCAGAATCCATTTTCAAGTAGAATTACAATTATAGCAGGTTACCCTTTATTTTAAAAGGCTTGAAAACGATCGTTCGATTGGTACCAAGTTTGAAAATGACCCCCCTCGAGAGTGGGCTAGTCATGCCATGAACACCAATGTGTCGCGGCTATTTTTCACTACAATAATTAAAACTGTTGAGTTTTGAGATCATTAAACCATACCTCTTTTATACAAAATTGTGTCAAATTTCATCTTATTCTGACGTGTTACGAAAATATAAAATTTCGAATAAATTTCGACGTTTCCGCTCGCATTTTAAAAAATTTTATCTCGTTCTAGATTTTTTTTTTTGCCAACAAAGCCGCATAGAAAGTTTTGCGGAAATCCACTAATATTTATGACAGCAGTCGTGTACACAAAAAAACATGGACTACAGACAAACAAACTGACATCACTCTAAAAATAGTCAAAACGTGTTCAAGGACGTCCTAAAGCATGTATTGGTATCCAAATCTCGATATCGAAAATTTTTGTGAAAACAATACTTTTTTTTTTACAAAAGTATTGTATTCACAAAATAATATGAGAAAGTTATGAATATAACATAGTAGTTAGTATGAGAAAGTTAAAATACATTACAATTTATCAATTTTTAAGAAATTTTTCTCACGAAAGGCTCGTGTACTTGGTCCCGATACCTTTCCGCCATCCCAGTACCCCGTGGGAACACGTGCAGGTCGGTGAGCTATCAAAGAAAATTCAGCACATACCATAACAGTACCACGACTAAAGCCACGAACCTTGCATGTTTATTGTCTGAATCTATGGCAGATTGTGACTCATCCGTGAAGAGTACATTGGATCATTGCGCTTCTATCCAAGATGCATGCTGGGCCGTAGCCAGGTAGCCCACAAGAGGTATACTCAGGTCCCTGATAAAAATATTAAATTTTTAGTAGTAGTATGACATTTCATATAAAATGTCATTCAAATTTTGCATAAAAAAGTCTTATTTGTGAGTCTTATTACATGAGATTTTTTATAAATTACTTCGTTTTAAAGATTTTTTTTTTAATTTAGCTGAATTTGTGATTATACTTTGTTAGGAGATGGTGCAATATTTATGTTTCGCTGGGTGGTTGTATTATTATTAACAATATTGATCGGGATAGGTGCTCGATCCGCATATATTCAGGGATATTAGGAAGGCCGTAGACAGGCAAGGGCCAGAGGGGGTAACCCCCCCCCCCCTCCAAGAGGTATACTCAGTCCTTCTCCCTGTTAAAAATATTTTACGTTTAGTAGTGATATGAAATTTCATCTAAAATGTCATTCATATTTTGCATAAAAAATTTCTTCTTGGGATTTTTTTTATACATTGCTTCGTTTTAAAGATTTTTTTAATTTAGATAAATATGTGGTTATATTGATAATCAATTTATTTACACATTTAATTTAAAAATATTTTAAAAAAAATTAAGTTATGACAATAGTATTTAGTATACTTTTGTATTATTGCGGAGTTCGCTGTTATACATTAGAGTCAAAATCAACTGATAAGTTGTTCAGAGTTAATATTAAACATTGACTTGTATTAACTTTCAGAATGTTTCTACAAATTATTACCAGCTTTATTACTAGTCAATGCTAACATTAAAATCAATTGTAATTATTATATATTAATATTGAAGTATAGTATCAATAAGGATATTAATAATCAGCTCTTATATATATAGCTTGCAATTATTTGTTATTAATTTATATGAATTGAAATATATAATAGTAACTACTATGGTTTATAAATGCTAATGATTCATTGTGTTTTTGGTGAGCCCCTTCTTTAAGACTGTTAAGCCCCCCCCCCCCCCTTGAATTTCCCTCCAGCACCTTTGCAATTTCATATCTGGCTACGTCCCTGATGCTGGCCAACCTTCTTCAATTGTGTTCCTCTGGCTTTAGCGCTCTAAAGGAGCGCTAAAGGAGCGCATTAGCCCTCTGGCTTTAGCGCTCACACATCCGTGAGCATACAGTCTTTTGACATGTAGTCTTCGCCTCACATATTGGCGGATATCAACTTTCCTGTTGTGGCAGTCTTTGATCGAAGAGCTTGTTGAGCAGACACTCGGCGATTGCGTTTGGCCAGTTGTCCTATGTACTTTTCATCCTACGGCGACCTGGAACGCGTCTCCGGATACCCATATTTTTAGAAACATTATATTTTCATAATATATTTCACTTTATATTTTCATAAACGAGAAACGTCAGAATGATCCAGAAAAGAAATGGACGACTTTCTTAATGGACTGTTCGGCCTCAAGTCTTCCAACTGCACGCCAGCGTTCAGAAACTTCCAAATGTATTGTTTATGTCATAACAAAGCTAATATAATCCAAAATCATCCCCAACACTGTTCCGAAACGAGCCGTTTTCATCTCACGCCTAATTTTCAGATTTTTCGAGAAGCCTATTGGAATCGATTTAATTTCACCCAATAAAATCCATGGATGCCTTCGTTATTTGAGAATTTGTATCACATGCTTAACTTTTGGAAGGCAGTGTATTTAGACCTTTCAACGACAAGAAAACTGATACTTCTGAAAATGTAAGATGCATCATTTTTTTTTTTTTAGTTTTATTTTGTGTAACAATATAGGGTGTTTATCATATAAAATAGACGTTTCTATTGAAAATCGGCTCAGTTATGTTCTGACCCGTGGATTCAGTTATGTTCCATCTGAAGTCTGCAAAGTTTAAGCTTTCTAGACCACTTTAAGCCGTCGGGAGGGTCTGAAAAGTATTTTCGAAAAACATCTCTCCTCCTCCATTTTGTCCGTTTCAGGGGAGGAATAGTAAATTCGACTAAGTCTACGTCCCGTGGTCGATACTAGTACAAAGATTCCGAATGATTCTTCTGGAGGATTCTGAAGGATTCTGGAAGATTCATTTGGAGGATTTTGAAAAACTTTTCGAAAAAAAAACCACATGTCTTTTCTTTCCCGGGATGGGAAATCAGAAATTTGGCCCCATTAGGTTCTGCTTCCGTCGACCTATAAGTGTGAAACGGTTTGGCTTTCTAGGACATCAGGCGGTTTCTAGAGAATCTGTAAAAACTTTTCGAAAAATTTCCATTCTCTCTCTCTTCCCCCCGTGGAGAATAAAAAATTCGGTTCTTTTGGTTCTGTCTCGTGGTCGATACTACATGTGTTCAAATATTTAGTTCAAAGTTCAAGGATTCAGCATTTTAGATCACCGAAGAGGGGGGGGGGGTGGGATTGGAATCTGGAGGGTTTAAAAATACCTAAAATCATTTTCTTCACCCCCTATGGAATTGAAAATCTATCTCCGTTACGTTTTCTTTCGCGGTCTATATGGATGTGCATAAAGTTTCAGTTTCAAAGGGATTTCTGGGGGTATGAAAAGACATAAACACATTCTCAGTGACATTTATTACTTTGTAATCGGTCATAAAGAAAAATCTGTTTTTAAAGATCATTTCATAAAGGCAAATCTGTTTTTACAGGGAAATACTTACAAGACAATATTAATAACAAGACAATAGTAAGGTCGTAAAGACAGATCTGTTTTTAAAAATCATTTTATAAAGAAAAATCTGTTTTTACAGAGCAATATTTACAAGACAATAGTAAGAAAGTAAAGACAAATCTGTTTTTAAAGATCATTTCATAAAAACAAATGTTTTTTTGCAGGACAATATTTACAAGACAATAGCAAGATAGTAAAGACAAATCTGTGTTTAAAGTTCATTTCATACAGACAAATCTGATTTTACAGTATTTTTTTATTCCTCTTTTATTTCATACTAGATGTCAAGTCTGTCATATTACAAACTACATAAAATTATATAAAAGACGTCTTCGCATTTCGAAGTCTGCAGCACCTCCTCTTCTATACTATCGGATTCACGAGGACCACCCACCTCTTATGATTAATTATTATATGACCCTCTAACAAAGCATGCCTATTCTAACTTAAAAATCTACATTTTTATTCAATACTATTAAATTAATAATTCTCACAACGCGACAGGGATTATAAAAAAAAAAATGTTGGCTTATTTTCCCGTGATGTTGAATTATTGACAATTTGCAGGGTTTTTTTTTTTCCAAACTCTGTTAACTTCGAAAATTCAATTTTTCAACCGTCAATTTTTCAAAATGTGTGGCCAAGCAGAACATATAAACATATACAAAAACAGACAGATAGAGAACGAGAAAGCTTTTTCTTATATATTTAATAATATAAACATCTTGATTTATCTGTCTATCCATCTCTGGGTAACGCTGCTACAAAATGTTGCCAAACGTGTTTCAATCACGTATAAACATTTCATAAACTCTGGAGCTTTACGAGCGTATGACATCAGATACGGAAAGTGAGTCCATGATGTGAGCGGCCCGTTCCCTACATAATGTAGCAAAAAACTGCTGGGAAACCATGGAGCTTTGTGAGCGTATGACATCAGATACTGAAAGTGAGTCCACGATGTGGGCGGCCCCTTTTCCTACATAATGCAATGACTATACTTCTTTTACAGCGAAAAACTGCGATATAACTACGAAGCTTTACGTAGCGTATGACATCAGATACTGAAAGTGAGACCATGATGCTCTTTTATTCCTTATCATTTTATAAATTTTTATTTGAGATATGCGACTCAACTCGGTAAACACACTTAACAAAAGTAGGAAACTATCTTGCGTGTTTTTTATTTATTACTTATAGTGCAGAATGCCCGTGGGACTCACTAGTATTATAACTATTAATTCGGCGCACCATGATAAAGCTGCAATGCATATCAAACAGACGGTGTAACAAACATTCGCATTTCCGAAACTGAAGATTTCGTCCTCTTCAATTTCGCTGTCATCTTTTCGCAGAATTAAGAGCCGGAGCTCCATTGAGAACGCCGACTTAAATGCGGTCTAATTGCAGCTTTGTGTGCTGACCGCGGATTGATTTTCATTCAATTCGGCGGTCACGATTCCTCTATCCATTCACGAGGGTTCGATTCCCCATGAATGATTCAATGGGATGCGTGTGAACGGGGAGTTTATGATGACGGGTGATTTGGGATAGAATAGAATAATTAGAAGCTCTGCATAATCCGGGCTGTTTGAAACTTGGAGTAAACTTCAGAAAGATTTTGTAACAAAAAATCTGATATGGGCAACACATGACATTCCCTATATAATGCAATGAATTTAATTCTTTCGCAGTGAAAAATATCTGATGTGGGCAGCACATAACTTTCCTTATACACTACGTGACAGTGAAAATGAGAACCAAGAAGAAGTGGGCAAAAAGTGATGAAAATCGGCACACAGAGAGAGAGACAGCAACGAACAATAAATGATGTTTATTGCAACATGATAAACCTATACACTGAGCGATAACACCGTCTGATCAGTAGGTTATAAGACCACCGCGGGCGGCGGTACAGGCAGAAACGCGTCTAGGTACAGAGTCAGTGAGCATGCGGATGGTGTCCTGAGGCACAGACTACTATACAGACCTGTCACTCTCGATAGTTTCGTTTTCGCGGCGGCCATTAGAGATAGACCAAACATTGGGTTGGCGCGCTCTTGGCGATGGTCTGGTTTGTTCTGAGCGCTTGGCGATAGTCTAGTTTGGTTCCAAGACGATTTTCAATGTTATAACCCTATTTCGCTCGGCGAAAACTTAGAACAACAGACTAGCGTGGTTTGAGTAACGTGAAAAAGGATTATTTGTTAAGTGTTTGGATCATTTCATAGAAATGGATTGATAAAAGAAAACTGGTTGCGTTACAGGGTATGTAATTTATGTTTATTAAAATTGAAATAATTTTAGTTATCACCATTCTACATACGTGTTCATTATAAGTATACACGTGTTCATAAGTATACACGTGTTCATATAAGTATACACGTGTTCATATAAGTATATTAGTGCTGTGTTATTACTGCCGGATTAGACTAAATTTTAAGAGGTAGTGGTATAATTAGTTAAAAAATATTTTCCGAATTTTTATAAAATGTGAAATAATTGATATTTGGATAGCTTTTTCTTAGTTGAATGTGATATAGTATGTGTATATATTTATGTAAAATTTTTATTAAGTGCCTTATGGTGGAAAATTCCCCCCCGCCTCGGGTAATTAATGATTGAGTTCCACAACCTTGATAGTGCATTTATGTAAATTTGATATTTACTATATGAATATTTTTATATTTAAAAAAAAAAGTCTATTATCAGTATCCCAGAATAAATTAAGGATCAAGTAATTAACGATCAACACGCTAGTATACTTTTTAGACTGAAAATACTATATAATATTTCAGTCTTTTGAGTATGTTAGCTTGTAATTTTTTGTGCATTATGTTTTATAGTGAGACAATGCAATGTGTGTATTTTTTAATCTATTTTATGATTATTTGAATTAAATATATAACTATGTTTATTTAAATATTCTTAAACGAATGAATATATTTATGTTGCAGATTAATGTATTTTTAAATCCTGATCCTTTCTATAGTTTCAAAAATTATAAAAGTACAGTCCTCAACATTTGGGTGGCACTTCCCGGCCGTCCAAACGGTTATCTTACACCTTTCTGGTTGGTCGGATGGTCTGGGTCACAACAACAACAACAACAACCAAGTTTTGTTTGTAACACTCCATTCGTTCGTGAGATATCGTCTCCACAGTTTCACAAAAATCACGCGACCTCGAGCGCGCGCACACACACAGACATCAGTTCAAAAACGATCTATTCGAGTTCAGGGATGCTTGAAATGTGCTCTTCCGTCGAACCTCGAATTCGAATTTTCGACCCCGTCATAATACTTTCTCTCTACATTATACTATTGATGTAGGGAAAGTAAAACGTGAATACTTTTCCAGAACAAAAGCACGTGGAAACAGTTTAATGTTAATACAATAACCAAAATTAAACTAAATTACATAAGAAAGATCAATCATGCTTAAAGCATTGATTATGAAACACTTTCCAACTTCAATGCAATTTTATTTAAAAAAGTCTAAAATGCAATACATTCCTCGGTAATATTTTAAAACTTATCACAATACTACATTAATTTATTATAATTGAAAACTTAAACCTTCATTGAAAAAAATGAACTTCATTCAAATGACGGCATTGAAATATAAATTGCCTAGTTTAAATATCTCTAAAATGCGATACATTCCATGGTAATATTTTTAAAACTATCATAATACTACGATAATTTATTATATTTGAAAACTTCATCGAAAACAACTGAAATTCGTTCAAATGACGTCATAGAACAAGCCTGGATCTCTCTATAAAAATAGCATCTCATTCATAACATTTTCCCATTCATTTCATTCATCACAATACTATAATAATTTATTTTATTTAAAAATTAAGACCATGGAGCTACAAGTAATTAAACTCTATGTTTAAAACTTCATCGAAAAAAATCGTCCTTCTCTTTGCAAAATCAATGAATGTTTCATTCATATCAGCTATGCAGACTCCATGGGCTAAATAATTTTGTGTTAAAGAAATACAGCAATTCTAATACAACTCATTCTACATATTTTGCTGTTTACATTTTACATAAGTGAAAAATAGGCTTCATTGTAGAAATAATCAAATTTGAATGATCATTTAAACTCAAATATATTGTAATTGCGTTGTTTAAATACACAGAATTTAAGCAGAAATAAAGTGGTTTTAGGACGGATACAACACTCAATATGAATTAAAAAGAACTTTAAAAATCAAGATTTTGAGACAAGATGGATGCCATATTTCATTTTGAAGTGGGTCATGTGATCTTTTCATATTATAGTCACGTGATCGCTTCATATAAGAGGTGTAATTATTATTTTAAATTTTATTTAAAAAACTACTGAATATATTTCGCTGAATGTTTTTTTATATATTTTATGGAACAATTTGAATATTACCTAAAATTTTCGAAGCAATTTGTGCATTTTAAATCCGCTTAAAAAATGTTTGAAAAATTAGGTCCCATTGGGCTCAATGTATTTAATTTTTTCAACCCGGGTTCAATCCAAAACTAATTGGGTGATATTATTCATTTATATTCCCATAGGTCCTACAGACCGTCTGAACAACATACTAAAATTTCATTTTCATTAAGTCATTTTTACGGCAGTTATCGTGCTGACGGACAGACAGACAGACAGACAGAATGAATGAACAAAGTCATAAACACTTTTCGACATTATTGTAAAGTGTTAATAAACGAGTTTTCCGTTACAATGAGAAGAATAATGTTTAATATATCGGGTTATTTCTCATTTACAACAGGTAGCAACTTAAATACAATTCATTAATGGAAAAGAAAAATGGCACTATACAAAGGATACATATAACTACAGCGAGTACAGGCTAATACTATCACGAATGTTCAAGATTCTGAACGACTCTGCACCTCCCCAAGGTAAATGGAACTTGGCACCTCCCCGCAAGGAGAAACACTCTTTCAGACATTTCCTACCGCGTGAACCATCGAGAAGGAATAGAATTAATAGTAATAGTAAATATATCAGTTGTGGTATCTCAAATGTGTAGAGTTTAATTAAAAAAAAAATCGAACATTGCACTTTGCAGCAATTAAAACGCGGCTGTAATGGAAGGTCAAATTGCGAGAATTTCTAAAAAAAGTTCTGTGCAGCTTTGAATTTGTTAAATTAACGCTTGTTTCTTCATTTTTAATAAATTAATCGTGGTATATAAAACGAACAAGGTCCCGTTTTAAAATATTTCAAAGGCTTTACTTTGTAACAATGAAAACGCGCGAAAATCGCTCGTTAAAATGCAGAGATATGCTTTTTCTTATTCAAATATACACTAACTAGCAGAAGACGCGACTCAGAAAGATACTAGTCACGTAGTTTACCGAGCAGTGATCTTGCAAGCATTCTCTGTAGAACTGGAAACGTTGTCGAGTGTGACTTCATGCTCTCTCTACCTATTCCTTCTTGATGGCGTGAACCATTGCTATTACGTGAAAATAGGCTTGCATGAGATTGACGGCATTATCGTAATTGATTGCTTGACGAAATATCGCTAACTTTGCGAGTTTTCGAATTTTTTTCAAGAAATGTCCACTAGTTTCAAACATACCGCCGTTTTTCTAGAGATTTCTATGGTGACTATATAAGGAAGTCATCGCTCATTTGAACAGCGTGGAAGGAGCTTGAAATTAAATGGTGCGGGCATGGCCACTTTAACCCTAGGCTCCCACACAGAGGTGAATTCTAAGGGGGCCCCTCGTATAGTAAAAAATTGGTCATTGAACACGAAAGATGGTTTCCTAGTGGACTCCCAGTCTTTGACTACTTTGCTGGTCAAAAACGACCCAGCTCCCAGAAGCATTATTCCAGATCAGAACCCTTACATCACACGCCAAACGTCGTTTTACCGTCAGTCCTGGTACGCTATTCTGGCAACTTCTGCAAGATTGGAGAGAAAGACGAATTGTTTATAATAAATGATATTGTTCACGAAGACCGATGATTTCATTGCTCATCAGAATGTCATTCGATATATTTGTATCCGATTATTTACAACATCTATTATGTATTTTCTGGTTCTAAAGTAATACTATGCAAATACATGTATTTAAGAAATGGCGTTTATCGTCTGATTTGAAAGAAGGGTTCTGAGCTAGTTCACACAATGGAATAATGGATCCCGGGAGGGGCTAAGCTGTATCCGTTACGCTGCTGATCTCGGGTTATAAAACGATGCTCTAAGCTGAAGTGACAATTGATGTCAGTTCAGACAATATTACACGAAAGCAGTATTGACCAGAAGCATACATTATTTTCTTTTATCCCATAAAAATTTCTCACGGTTCCATTGCCACGCAAATTTACCAATTATTGCATTTTTCTCCTGATACCCTTTCACCAAAAATTTTTTCAGGAGGAATAATGTGTTTAACACCTCCCCTCCCCCCCCCCCCCCTCGCCTCATGATGGTTACTATGGCAACCGCTCCGAATTTCGCTGGTAATTCTGAATAGGAAATGAAGGGGAAGCAACTAGGTGTGAAGTTTTCCATCTCATTTCCTTAAAAGGTGTGTCTACCTGGAACAACAGCACCTCTGGGGGGAGCAGGATGGGGGGAGGGGGCGAACAGACGACATTCGTACATTCCATTCGATTTCCGGAACACAGGTAAAAGTTCCGGAATGTCACGTGTTGTTTCTCGCACGGAGGAAATTTCAAAAGTTAGGAGATATGCCCTAAGTTTGAGATATAAAGTTGGTAGATTTCTTTTAATAAGAGTTAACGATATACGGTTGTGGCGATGGGTGTAGTTTTCCTTACACATCTTTAATGGATATTAAAAAACTTATCAAAATTGGATTTACTCAAAATAATATGTAAAATCTTGTTGTTTTGAATCTCGCGCCATTCTTGCATACCTTCGTCCTGTGAAAAAAAAAAATCTGATATGGGCAGCACATGACTTTCCCTGAAGACTCATATTTCTATTTTCTTTATTTCTTCACTAATTCTTGAAATTGAGTTTAATGGCACAAAATAACAGCCATAATTATTTTAAATGACACTGAATTTACACCTTTTACTCAATTTTCGTTTTCATTGGGTAACTGGACTTATTTTTAAAGGTGACGTAGCAAAAATTCAAAAAAACTAACATATCGCGAGAACGGCTAGTCCTAGAATTTGGGGGTTGTTCTTATTCTTTTCATCGTCAAAAATTACGTATAAAACAAGCATTTAATGCATTTGAGCATATGTAGTCTTTTATTTTAGATTTTAACGATTTTTCCGGGCCATTTCGCAAAAAAAGGCATTTTTTTTATCCCGAATCGTACCCAAGTCTAATCAACAGCAGGGTCACCCAAAAGGGACTTACCTATCCAATTTTTTTAAATTCAGTCAATTAGTTTTTCCGTTAGAGTGGATACATACATTGCACAGTCATACACATGCACACACACACAGACACACATGCACACACACACATGCACACACACACAGACGTCACGCTAAAAATAGTTTTTTCGTGTTCTAGAGGTCCCAAAACGTGTAGTTTCGTAGAAAACTCGAGCTGCCATTTTCGGCAGGATTCCAATACTTACCCTATACATTACCATGTATTGCAGGGAAAGTAAAATGTTTACCTTCATCCTCCCCTGGCTTACAATATAAAATTCAAGCTCCTACATCTGTGATTTGAGACCGATCTTACTATCAAAATCTGTCAGCGAATCACTATTCATTCCGGGTTCTTCATCGGGAATACTTTGCTTAGGAAGCCAATTTTGTTAATAAGGGGAATTTGCAGGCCCTACAGAATTCAACTGGCTATTTAAAAATGTCAAAAAAAATCGATCAATTTCTATTTGCGGAAAGATTTATCCAAAGAAAAATAGGTCGGATTTATTGAAAGAAAGAGCCCCTAAAGTTCTGATTTTATCTCGCAGTTCATGAAATAAGAAAGGAAATCATATTTGCATATTGGTACTTGGCAATTCTTCCTCTGTTAAATTTTTATTGCAATCGTGCTATTACTTTCCATACATAGTATAATGTATAAGGAAAGTATTGTGACGGGGTCGAAAATTCGAGTTTTCGACGGGAGAGCACATTTCAAGCGTCCCTGATTACGAATCGAACATTTTTGAGGTGATGTCTGTGTGTGTGTGTGTGTGTGTGTCAGTAAGTCTGTGAAGACGTTATCTCACGAACGACTGGAGCGATTCTAAAAAATTTGGTGCAAAAATTACAATCCGTAAATATTGAAAGCCTATTGTTTTTAAACACAATCGAATGTTCAAAACCCCCATAAATTTTCGAATGAAATTTTGAAAAAATCATCAAAAAATCAAAACCTTTAATAAAGTTGCGAAAATAGACATTTATTATGTAATTTTTCCATAGAAAACGATTGACATAAACTTTAGAACGCTAGCATGAACTGTTTTTGAGATATTGCACATTTTCCAAATAATTTTATAAAAAAATCTCATAAATTAAATATAAATATTACCTGTTGAGAAACATGTTCACTTTTTATATGTAATATCATGCGATAAATTGGGTGACATCATTCTCTTGGATCTAGATAGTTCCATTCATGAGAAAAGATACTTTGAGTAATACTTTTGTATTTTAACGTCAATAGTCATTTATTTGCTATAAGAATAACTTATTCCTCCATCCACAACGCTTGGCGAGATTTTTATAACGAATGTGGAGAAATGTCGCCAACTTGGCGACTTTTTTAATGTTGCCAAATGAACGAAAATCTCGCCAAATGAATAAAAATGACGCTAAATTAATGAAAATGACGACTCATTGACGAATATTCAATATCTTGGATAGCATATAAGTATCTACTATAAGAATAACCTTTTTTTTTTTTTACTGTAAAAGTCGTAAATCCAATGATTATATAAGGAAAATCATGTGCCTGCCACATCAGATTCTTTTTAATTGCAGAGAATATAAAAAGGAATAGCTATTGCTTAACAAGAAAAAAATTATGTATAGCTCTTGTTTGCATTTTATGCTGTAATCTATTTATTTATTTCTGGTACTCAAATGAAATTTGCATTTATAAACATTTATAAAACCAAACGGATGTATTGTTGCGAACGTGTAATTGTCCCTCACTGTCGTCTTTGCTTTCGTCTCGACTGAGAATAAATACAACACCCGCAAATGCTTTCCTATGACGTGGACATAGGTTTTCCAGAATTTTGGAGTTCTAAGAAGGGTTTCCAGACTTGGCTATTTTTCAAAGATTCGTAATAACCAATATTCTATGAGATATGGAGAGGTTCCAGAAATTTCTATAGAGAAACTATAAAAGGAATCACCAATTTTCAATATAATCCATTTAAACGCAAGAGCTAAGTTATTGAAGGCATCAGTTTATTTTTTTTCTCCATCTTCTTTCAGGTTAGCGTAAAAGAAGTACGAAATAAATAAGGTACCCATTTAGCCTCTCATTATTTAAATTGCATTGCGAACTGCAAACGATTAATTGCTTTTATAATAATTAAGTCAGGACGCCTCTAATTGAAATAATAACTCGGGGGCAAAATATTTTTACAGCTTCCTCACAATGAAAACACATTAAGGATTGATTATAAATCTTACATGAGTTTATATGACACCCCCCCCTCTCCCATCGCTCTTCCCTATTGAAGATAATAATAATGAAGTAAACAGAAAAGGCGAAGTTGATGCTGCGCGTCGCCGGAAATGACTCGACAAGATTTATTAAGGACTGAAATTGCTTCTCTTTGAATTCGAGAGAGTTTATAATTTTCAAATTTTAATAGCTTCCAGGTTATTAAATCGTTTTGCAAATTTGAGGATCTTGAAAGGCTTTTATCGCTTATTACTACTGTTGAAAATCCGAAATTTTACAGAAAGGAATATATCAAATATCGTGTTTATTTTTGAACGGATATACTTAATACTTATCGGATTTACTTTTAAAGCATATGAAGCTGAAGATCTGGGTTTCATCAGAAAAAGGCAGTTGCTAAAAAGCTGAAAAGTTTAGGGTGTCGGCTTTATTTAATTCTTTAAATTAAGATCACTGTTTTTATAAAAAAAAAAAAAAAATTACTGCCCCAACAGGAATTGAAACACAGATCTTCGGACTGGCCAGCCGACGCTCCACCATTGAGCTAGCTACTGGGACGGAATTGCAAACTCTTACCATCATGATTTTTGTTCGAAACAAGAGAAATTGAATGATGTTATCTATATCTCAATTACCTACGTATCAGATGCTATTTTAGGTGCTATATTCGTTCTAGTTGTAAAATAAATAAATAACAAGTAAAAGTAGCGAAAATTCGAATTCGAGTATTCGATGGAAGCGCACGTCTAAAGCATACCTGAACTCGAATCAATCGTTTTTGAGACGGTGTGTGTGTGTGCGTATGCGTGTGTGTGTATGTATGTGCGTGCGTGCGTGCGTGCGTGCGTGCGTGTGTGTGTGTGTGTGTGTGTGTGTGTGTTGAGAAGCTAACTCACGAACAAAAACTGCTATCAGTGAATATTAGAAGCCTATTGAATTTAAACGCAATCAAATGTTCGGATGACTCCTAAATTATTGAATGACATTTTGAAAAAAAAATCATCAAAAAATCAGAACCTTCAATAGTGTACGTAAGTACAATAATTTCTTTTGTAATTTTTTTAGCGACGTTAGAAAACGTTTGAAATAAATTTTAGAATACTAGCATGAACCGTTCGTTCTTAAGAAATTGCACCTTTTTTCAAATAAATTTATCAAAAAAAAGCTATTAACTATTGTGAAATATGTTAACTTTTCATATGTAATAATATGCGATAAATTTGTTAACATCATTCTCGTTGATTTACGTAAGAGAGAATTCTCGGTCATTTTGAGATTAAAGGCTAAACACATAAATAAATCATATTTGGGCAGGTAAACTTTCCCCATGTAATATCAGTTTTCTTCTTCCAGGGTGAAAAAATGATGTTTAGAATCTAACGACGCAATATTTCAATGTTAAGTTATACATTTGGCGCTTTTCTGGATGGAAACATATAAAACTATTTAGAAGTATCCAATTAACTTATATTTCATGCAACTCGAAATTCACAATGATCAATACTGATAGCATCTGCAATAAGAAAGAGTCCGTTTATTAAAATATTTTAATAATTAATTCATACATTTGACGTCCGTTTCGTTAATTTGGCGTCATTTTTGCAATTTTGAAAATATTTCCGTCAATCTGGGGAGAAATATCGCCAAGTTAAAAATATTTAGCTAAATGAGTTGCCAAGTTCTCTAAATTGGCCGTCAATCGCTACAAGCAGATGGAGAGAAGAGTTTTTCCATATATATAAATGACTACCTACTGACGAATTTTTAAGCGTCAGAATGCAAAACTATTATTAAAAATTTCTTCTCTCGTGAATGGAACGAACTAGATCCACGAGAATGATGTTAACGAATGTATCGCATAATATTACATATGACCAAGGAAACTTCCCATAGTTAATACTTTTTTAATACTATGTGATATTTTTTGATAAATTTATTTAAAAAATGTACGATGTTTCGAGAAAGATTCATGATAGCATTCTAAAGTTTGCGCCATTCATTTTCGAATAAAAAATTACATAATTATTTCGACTGAAAAATTGCATTGCGTTACATTTCCCCTGTCTTGGATGGAATCGGGTTTCATGTTCCCCGGCATTCAACCAGGAGCATGAGTCTATTTGCTGTAAGGAATTTTAGTTCGAATATTGGTAGTTATTGTGCGATAAGTCATTATTTGTAAACTATGCAACAGCTTCCCCGTTAACCTCGATGTTTTTCATTCATCGGAAATAAATTTTACAAAACATTTGTTGTAAATATTTTATATTTTAATGTATTTATTCCTTTGCAGGTGCTTACAAAAATCATGTGTTGTCAATAGTTTGTATTTTAATATATTTTATTATATTTTAATATATATATTTTGTAATATATTTTATCTTGCACGCTGTTACCAGGACTTTGTCCTGTACCTTACATTCATTTAAATAAATAAATAAAAAAAAATTATAAAAAAATAAATAATAAGAAATAATAATTTACGTAACAATATTAAAAGTTCTCATTTTTTAATAAGAGCAATCTCCAGGACACTTTTGTTACTTCTTATTAATATAGAACATTAATAATAACTCCAATTATTAAAAGTTCACTGAACATTGTGAATTACGTTTTTTTTTGCATTATGTATTTCGGGTGAAGAACGAGTATACAACTCGTAATCTGTAAATGTTTACAAAACATTTTCAATATATTTATAATGCCTCCTTTCATTTAAACTGTATTTAATATGACGCTAATAATAATGCTATTAACGCTTTAATATAACTCCTCTGTTAGCTACCATAATTTTTTTTTTTTACAGCTATAATATTTTAAACATCATCTTTGATTTTCTTTCAAATCTATCAGTCTCATTAAAAAAAAAAAAAGAAAAATAAAAAAAAAATAAAAAATAAAAAAAAAAAAAAAAAAATTCCTGTCTATCCCTTCAAAAATAAAAGTATCGATTACGTTATTAGCAAAATAATGGAAGAGTTTCAGAGATATTAATTATACAGAAAAGTGATTTTTAACACTTTCCAACGTAGTTGAAAAGTGTCTATGATTTTGTTCAATCTGTCTGTCCGTTCGCAGGACAACTGCAGTAAAAATCTGATGTGGACAGCACATGACTTTCCTTATATAATGCAATGAATTTACTACTTTTATAGTTAAAAAAATGTTATTCTTATAGCAGACACTTATATTCTTTCCAAGATATTGAATTTTCTTCAATTAGTCGTCATTTTCATTGATTTAGCTTCATTTTTATCTATTTGGCGAGATTTTCGTTAATTTGGCAACATTTAAAAAATCGCCAAGTTGGCGACATTCCCTCCAAATTCGTCGCCAAAATATCGCCAAGCGTTATGGGCGCAGAAATGTGTTATTCTTACAGAAGATAAATGACTGTTGGCGATCAAATACAAAAGTATTACTCAAAGTATCTTTTCTCGTGAATGGAACGAGTTAGATCCACGAGAATGATGTCACTACATTTATCGCATAATATTACATATGAAAAGTGAACATGTTTCATAACAGTTAATATTTCTTTCTAATTTATGGGATTTTTTAATAAATTTATTTAATATATTTTTTGATAAATTTATTAAAATGTGCAATATCTCGAGAACGGTTCATGTTGGCGTTCAAAACTTTATGTCAATCGTTTTCTAAGGAAAAATTACATAAGAAATGTCTATTTGCGAAACTTTATTAAAGGTTTTGATTTTTTGATGATTTTTTTCAAAATTTCACTCGAAAATTTAGGGGGGGGGGGGTTCTGAACATTCGATTATGTTTTAAAACAACAGGCTTCCAGCATTCACGGATTGTGATTTTTGTACCAAATTTTATTCGAATCGGTCCATTCGTTCATGAGATATCGTCTCCACAGACTCACTGACACACACACACAGACATTACTTCAAAAATGTTTGATTCGTGATCAGAGATGCTTAAAACGTGCTCTCCCGTCGAAAACTCGAATTTGAATTTTCGACCCCGTCACAATACTTTCCTTATGCATTAGGTATATAAGGACAGTAAAAATGACTTTATCAAAAGTAAATTTTAGTATGTTGTTGAGACGGTCTGCGGGACATACGGGAATGTAAATAAATAATATCGCCCAATTAGTTTTGGATTGAACTCGGGTTGAAAAAATGAAATAGAGCTTAATTTTTTCTGGGACCTAATTTTTACAAAAAAATATTTTAATTCAAAGTTAAAATTCACAAATTGCTTCAAAATTTTAGGAAATATTCAAATTATCCAATAAAATTTATAAAACAATTTTCAGCAAAATATGTTCGGTAGTTTTTTAAATAAAAATTAAAATAATAATGACACCCATACTATATGAAGGGATCACGTGACCCACTTCAAAATAAAATAGTGCATCCAACTTTTTTCCCAGTATAAAAATCATGATTTTAAAAGTTCTTTTACATTTATATTTAGTGCTGCATCCATCCTAAAACCGCATTATTTTGCTCATTTTCTGTGCATCTATATTCTGCGCCAACGCAATTATAATATATTTCAGTTTCAATGATCATCAAACTTTGATTATTTCCACAACGAAGCCTAATTTTAATGAATGCATAATGTAAACAAGTAATTGTAAGATGAGTTGTATAAGAATTGCTGAATTTTTTTCACTCAAAATTATTTAGCTCTGGAGTCTGGAATAAAAATGATATGAATGAAATATTTACTGCTTTTATATAAAGAGTAGACTATTTATATTTCGATGACGTCATATGAATAAAGTTCATTTTTTTCGATGAAGTTTTAAATTTTCAAATATAATAAATTATTGTAGTACTGTGATAATTTAAAATATGTCAGCGCTGAATGGTATCGCATTTTAGAGATGTTTAAATAAAATTGCATCTCAGTTGGATAATATTTCATAATCAGTGAGTGCTTTATGCATTATTGATCTTTCTTGTTATCTTTTTCTTGCAAAATGTTTGCTCATATTTGTTTTGTTTTTTTCCCTTATATATTATATTTTAATTTTCTTTTAATTTTTTTTCAGGTAAGCCTAAATTAGTTTGTTTTATTCCATTTGCTTTATTTTTCAAGGTAAGTATAAAATTTCCTATTTTTTAGAGTTCAATTCAAGCTTATATCATGTTTGGACCTAGGCCATCAACTCATAAAACTTGATTGCATTTGAATTAGAAATAAGTTAAATTTCGTTTAAATGTGGGTACGTTTTAATGTATACTGTTGCGAATATCCGATATGTATTTTTCTATGTTAAATACATCTGTAATGAAAAGTTATCAATTGTTATTAAAGCACTTGATCTTGGCAATAAATTTGAGAACCTTGATATATTATATTAGCTAAATGCCGCTAATGTAGCGACTTTTGGCAAGTTTGTGAAACTTCGAGAAGAATTTAATTTATCAAATATCTTTTAATTTATAATATTCAAATAATAAAGAGATTGATACAGCAAGTATAAAAAAAATATTACTCCATTTTGCTGTCTGTGTGTAACCCAAATGTATGAAACATGTACTTACTAAAAAAATGCAACTTAAATGTAGGAAAGACAACTGCATACCAAATTTGGACTTTCTGGCCGCTGCTGTTTTTAAGTTATACACGAAAAATAAGTACATTCCTATGGCGGGTCCAAGACGGGTTAACCCGATAAGATTACAAATCCAAAGAATTAAAATATGTTACAAAAGACAGCAACATACTAAATTTTGCCTTTCTACCTATTTTGGTTTGGTAGTTCTATTTCTATGGCAAAATCCATTATTCTGGCGGACCCTGGACGGGCTAGCTCAATAAAGTTGAAAATCAAAAGAGTTAAAATGTACCACAAAAGAGAACAACATACCACATTTTATGTTATTGTGATGGATGGAGCCTAATTAGTTAGAGCCTCAAAGATATTAGGTAACGTTGACAAACAAACATCAGATCAAATTAATACAAGGTTGCAAAAATAAATTTTGTGTATGAATGCTTTTATATTTTCGTTTGGGTTATATCAGTTACAGTTATATCATATGAGATTATGATTGACATTTTCGATATGATATTGTCCTTCAAAAAATTCTATTAAAATATTTAACTTAGTTTCCCTAAAATCAAAGCATAACATAACAATCAATGTTCTCGCTGCAAAAACATTCTGCAGATACCTTTCATGATTTATAAATATTTCGCTATCTGGGGTACTTGAAATAATAATTGTTGATAAATGTTAGCATGATAAATTAAAATGTTAATTTTTTAATTAATTTTTACCCACATTCTTAATAAAAGGAGATCAATCGGATTTTAAATGAAACATCAATTTGTTTTGAGAGTATGCGGATGAAAATTGTCCGCATACTTCGCGTACCCCTAAGGGCCCATATATGATGAGGAGTCTTTATCTAAAAGACAAAACACCAAATCGGGCAATCCTCTACTGACTCCAAGATCATTCATAGAAGTTCCCCCTCTTCTACTTCCAAATATTTCTCCGGTACTAGACCCATCACAAAGACCGAAATCCCCCTTCTCCATAGCCAAAAATATTGGCTAATCCTCGTAAAATATCTCATAAGGACCCTCGAGGAGAGAAATGGGGATAACTGTAACCATTCAAGTTACGGAGCATTATCAGATGCTCTTCTCTGGAGAGCGGATTCTGGCCATTTTAGCTTCATTTTTCTGGGGGAAGTGCATTCTTTCTCTTTAAATAGGACGATGAAGCATTGCCTTGACAATACGGACGAATAGAACAGTTGGAATTTTATCTTGTGTATCGTCTGCCATAGACTTTATTTTTTATTAATTTCCTAACAGTTCATAGGTAAAGGAAAAATATTGTGATGGAGATCAAGTTTTGTGGTAAGTGTGTGTGTGTGAGAGAGAGAAAAAGAGAATGAGTGTGTGAGAGAGAGAGAAAAAGAGAATGAGTATGTGAGAGAGAGAGAGAGAGAGAGAAAAAGATAATGGGTGTGAGTGAGAGAAAAAAATATAATGAGTGTGAGAGAGAGAGAAAAAGATAATGAGTGTGAGGGAGAAAGAGAAAAAGATAATGAGTGTGAGAGAGAAAGAGAAAAAGAGAATGAGTGTGTGAGAGAGAGAGAGATAGAATGAGTGTGAGAGAAGATGGGATGAGGGTTGGAGAAAGAAAATGAGGGAGTGGAGATAAGGGTGAGAGAAAGGATATGAGGGTGAGAGAAAGGATATGAGGGTGAGAGAAAGGATATGAGGGTGAAAGAAAGGATATGAGGGTGAGAGAAAGGATATGAGGGTGAAAGAGGGAGAAGATGAGTGTGAGAGAAGAGCGGGTGAGGGAGAGGGGATGAGGGTTAGAGAGTGGGATAAGGGTGAGACAGAGGATGAGGGTGAGAGACAGCGTTATATTCTAATACAATTTGGTAACGTAATATATTTCAAAGGACTATAGTGATTTTAAAATATCATTTTGCAGTGTTAACATTTTATTTACACTCAGATATTTTCGGCAATTTTTTTAACCTTTGGCAATCGACAAATTAGTCATCATACCACGCTGCTTGCTTCAAATACGCAAAAAATTGAGCTCAGTCATCTTGAAGCTGAATAATCATGTTCATAGTTACGAAACCCATTCCTAAAGCTTGTAATTATGCTCCCAGTGCAGAAGCCACTTTTGGTAGACTGGTTTCGTACTTGTTAGCTCTCTTCAAAGAATGATTCCTGTTTTTGGATTATCGGCAAGTTTTGTAGCTAAAGATATATAGTTCCTGTTATGAATATAATCGTTATCAATTATTATTAGGTACTGAACTGCTCATCAACATTCACTCACTGAACTGTATGGTTCGTGTACATAAATTTGCTTCTTTAGATCATTAGCTAATCAGGACTTTTAACAGATTTGAATGTTCTGTATGACGTAGTAGGTGTTACAGATTTTAATCGACCATTTCAAGTTTATGTATTAGGTTTGCTCCTATGCCTAAGGCAGTTTATTATGAATGATATACAGCCCAGAAAAAATATAAAATGAAATTTTTCTTTGCTTGCAGGCGGCTTTCCTCCCTACTGAACACGATTTTCTCTGTCGAAACAGTGGAATTTACATAGGAACCCATACAATAAAAAAAATTGCTTACGTCATTTTTGTCTATTTTATTTATATCTCTATTTTTTATCCGAAATTCTCAACGGCAGCTACACGCCGGCCGATTCTTTGCCTTGAAATGCCGTTTCACTGTAAAGAGAATTTCACAGCGGTGAAGACAGTTTGCAAGGGATTTATAACAAAGTTTCAAAATGCAATTACATATTGATATATATGGAGTATAAGAGGATTGTATTGATATATAAGGAAAACATACAGTCTCCAATAAAGTATCAATTTCCGTTATTTGACAGAAATTTAAGCAAATTAATCATATGATTTTTAAATTGATACATACAATTATATCTTCAACTCTCCTATATAAAAAATGTA